>CABHPR010129988.1:36915-49381 GCA_902168415.1 Peromyscus melanophrys | reverse complement strand
CTTCCTTCCTTCCTTCCTTCCTTCCTTCCTTCCTTCCTTCCTTCCTTTCTTTCTTTCTTTCTTTCTTTCTTTCTTTCTTTCTTTCTTTCTTTCTTTCTTTCTTTCTTAGGTTTATGAATTTATTTTATGAATATGAGTGTTTTATCTGCATGCATGCCTTTATGCCAAAAGAGGACATTAGATTCCACTAGAAATGGTTGCAATGATGTGGTTGCTGGGAATTGAACTCAGGACCTCTGGAAGAGCACCCAGTGCTCTTAACCACTGAGCCATCTTCTTCAGCCCTGGAAATCGCTTTCTTAATGGAAGCAATTTATTTTTGTAATGTTTGTTTTGTCCCTCAACTGATTGGATAAAAGAGTCTCATACAGAAATATCCTCTATGTTAAAAAAAAAATCACTATTACAGACTTCACTTAACAATATAGTAATAAATTTTGAATATATAATGCCAGGCAACTTATAGTTGGTGTATAATTGTGTAATATGGTATGTTTAGAAAATATGAAAGAATATTGTATATGATAACTAAAACATTAAGTCAATAGAATGAGCAAATGCATATATTTGTATATTTATATATGAAGGATCAGTTAGCCAATCTCACAATTCTCTTTATAAAGGTTTATTTATTTTTATATTATGTGTATAGGTCAAATGAGGGCTCAGATATCCTGGAGTTAGAGCTTCGGATAGGTTGTGAGTCACCATGTGGGTACTGGGAACTGATATCTAGTGCTCTGTAAAAGCAACAAGTGCTCTTAATTGCTGGGCCATTTGTCCATCATCTATATCTCACAATTGTAAAGTAAATAGAATTTATTTCTCACTCAGCCAATCCTTTCATCTTAACCTTAAAAGGAAATGAACAAAATGCCTTTTGGTTCATGAAACCAGATCATACATATTGATGAATAAGCAAGCACAAGTCCATTTTCACCTATGTACTATGAATCTAACATACTTAAAACAAACAACTGAAAAATGCAAATGTAACCATTGTTTCTGTTGTATGTATACATATAATCAATGGATTTACTTAATTACTGTATTGAAAACAGAGGAAACGTTATTTTTAGAAGTGGAACTCCGTTGTAATACTGTCTGTTTCCAAACCCTGGGAGTTGAACGAGCCATGTCACTATCAGAAGACTGACAACATTCATCAATCCCCTCAACCTTATTCCAAACATCAGCAAATCTTTCTATAGTTTTGATTTACTTGAAATGTTTTTAAAATAATGATTACCATCTATAAATGCACATAGGGAGAAATTTTGTTGTGGAAAAATATATATTGAAGAATTATTTATCCTGAACTCATATCTTAAATTATATTCCAAAATGTAGCCACTATCTATATCAATCTAAAACTGTATGTATACAATTCAGGTATCTGTTGTATTTTTCATGTAAAATTTAGCACATTTAACATAGCACTATAAAACTCATACTTATTTATATCAAATATTGATCTGTTTTGAAAGTTTTCTTTCTGAACTATTAAATTTTATTCTTAGTGTTGCTGATCATATTTATATGGATGTAAAAATTTATTTTTATAGTGCTGTGACCTGAAATTTAATATTTTGCTAATTAGAAAATATTCTAATAAATAGCGCTAAAACAAATAATGACACAGGATGGCAAATACACAGAGGTGATATGCTTTCTAATCATTCCACTTGAGGGCTGAGTCATGAAACATAAATATTCCTTTATTTGGAAGATTTGACTAAATTTTTCTTGATCAAACACCTATGCTCTTCATATTTTCATCAAAAACTTATTGCATTAAGATGAGCTTGAGATATACAATCCATTATTTTCTATAATATCCAAATTACTTTTTTACATTTATTAAATATACTATATTTTCCATCATCTTAAGCATAGTTGCATCTTCTTTGAAATCCCTTTAATTATCTAAAATTTTGAGATCCATGAGGGATGGAAATCAATATTCAGCTTTAGATACATACATTTAAAGATAGGTTTGGGGCTAGTTTAAGGAGTAATATACAAAGCTGAAGATCAACTTTGATTTTTAAGTCATTTTTGCAGCTTATGCAAGATGCTGCTGTCTTCACAGAGTTTAATATTTTCATAATTCCTTCAATTCAAAGGAATGTGTTATTGTTAAGTTTTCAATTGACCTTTTAGACCCAGAGAGAATGCAGGTTTACCTGTGGTAGATTTGCTCACATGAGTGACTTTGGGGTTGTAAGGGACTGAGTTCATTTCAGTCCTTTAATTTCCCATAATACAGCAGAAAAGAGCAGTGCCAAAAGAAATCAATGCCAACTTATCCCTTGTCGAATATCAGCAAACACGATGTCACAAAACCAATGTGAAGAAATGGAGTATGGATTTTCTGCTGACATTTGTAAAGTGTTTGCGTCAAAGTATTTTTCTAATACAGAAAAGGTTATAGCTTAGCAGATCAAAGCACATGTTTCTTTTAAACTGCTATGTTGGCTATGTGGATTAATTTTAATAAGTCTTCCTCTTCATACAAATTCTAACCTAAGAAGATCTGATCAGAATTAAGCTGTGAATTACTCATTACAGACATGCAAATCACTCTATCACAAATATTATAAAAAGCATTTTTTAGATTTGTAGATTTATCTATGCAAGGTACAAAATTCTAAGTAAAAATTAGACATAAGTTTATTTGTATAATATATTCATAATAGCATAAAAACTTACAGATAATATTTTAAATGTATTACAGTCATCAATAATGGCATAAAGCAATGATTCAACACTATTAATTTCATCAGAATTTGTTGTGGATTTATAAGTAATGAATCAATATTAATGAAAATAGTTAATTTTTAGCAGCAGGAATCATGGATCCTTCTTTGATCATGACCAAAGTTCAAGGGCAAGAGTAGTACTAACTCTACAGAACATATTATTGAGTAAAATGAAGAAAGTACTAAGAAGTGAAAACTTACTGTAAAAATGGTAAGAAAAAGTGACCAGCACTGAGAAATTTTCAGCTTCAGTAACTGAGTTCAGCAAACTGCATTTATATATTTATTCACACATACACACTCACACACCAATGGTAAGGAAAGAATAAGAGACCATTAATTGAAAAGGAAGCAAGGGCAACACAACATGGAAAGGGCTTGAGGGAGGATATGAATGCAATTATATTTTAGCTAAATAACAATCACTAAAATAAAAAGTGGTATAAGCCGTACATTAAACCAGTTTGTAAGTCTATACTGATATCAAGAATAAATAATAAGTGTTGAGTGAAAGACATTATCTCTGTCAATAACATTTCAACTGATAAAATATGAAAAAGATAAAATTGAGTATAATATAGCATCAGATAACAAATGTAGAAAATCTCACTCAGGCAAGTTTTAAAGTAAGTTCCTACATGCTTTGTATTTCTTTTGTCAGAAATAGCAATGCTTATGTGAAACTGATGTACTATCTTGTGAAAACATAATTACTTGTAGTAACTAATTTTAAAATGTGCACATATTAAAAAGCATATTAATAAATAACAAATGTACAAGTAGGACACAGGAGAAATGCAAATTAGGAAGCTTTTCCTGCACTGACACAGAAGTGACTATGTGGTGCCTGTGATAGTCTTGTCCCAGGTTCACAGTCTGAATGTAATCATACAGGGGCATTACTGACCCCAATATGAGGAGTATCCTATAACATGTCCTCTGTATAATCTTCCCAAGTATGTAAGTCCTTGAAAACAAAGAAGACTGAGGAACCATTCAAATACAAGGAGGCTAAATAAGTGTGGTATCCAAATGCCACATGTGATCATAACTTGACACTTCCAGAAGTGTATGGAGTCTTTTACAGAGGAAGGGCTTTAAAATTTTATTTTCTTACTTTGGTAAGGCTTATTTGGTTATATAAGCAATGCTTTTGAATTCAGAATATAAACACAGAAGTATTGTAAAGCCTGTCTGATTTCTGAAATTTTCACAAAATATCAGTATGCCTAGTGAGAAAATGAAAAAGAGACTAGTACAAGGACCATGGTAAGATGTTGACAACCAAAAGTTCTGTGTGCACAGTGCACTGTGATTTTGTGGAATTTGTCAAAAAGTTCATAGAAGCATAGTTTTCAAACAAAATTATTATAAAGTTCAGGATTCTCTGTTTAGATCTGTATCCCATTTAAACTGGATTATTTGGGCTTTTGATGTCTAGTTTCTTGAGTTCTTCCTATTTTGAAAAATAGCCCTCTGTCAGATGTGGGGATGGTGTGGATCTTTTCCCATTCTGTAGGCTGTCACTTTGTTGTATTGACTTACAGAAGCTTTTCAGTTACATGAGGTCCCATTTATTAATTGTTGATCTTAGTGCCTGTGCTATTGGTGTTCTGTTCAGAAAGTTGTCTCCTGTGTCAGCACATTCAAGGCTGTTTCCCACTTTCTCTTCCATCAGGTTCAGGGTAATTAGATTTATGTTAAGATCTTCAATCCACTTGGACTTCAGTTTTGTGCAGGGTGATATAAATGTATCTATTTGCATTCTTCTACATGCCATCATCCACTTATGCCAGCACCATTTGTTGAAGATGCTTTCTTGTTTCCACTGTATAATTTTGGCTTGTCAAAAATCAAGTGTGCAGTTATATCACATTGCTGTTTTAACTTGCATTTTATTGGTAGGACATGCTATGAATTGTAGTTTTCTGTGTTCATTGCCAGCAGATCATCTTCATCAAGCAACATGTCTTCTAAGGTCTTTCTACCATTTTTTTTAGACTGGAATGCTTTTTTTTTTAATTGATAATGAATTTAGTTTTATTAGATTTATTTTTGGTAAAGAAGACAACATTAGAATTAAAAATTACTCAGATGATTTTACTTCAAAAAGAATGTAAATGTTCATTGGAAATACAGAAACCCATTAATAGTCAGGAGATATTGCTCAAATGTGGTCATCTTTTTCAACAGTATCCTTTTACATCCTTAGGATGTGCTGGTGTTCTTAAGTTTAGAAATGCCTGTGAAGTATGGTAAGCACAAAACGCACAACCTCAAAGCATAATATACACATTTTATAAGCTGCTAAATTCTGTATTTATCATCTATTAGATGTAGTGCTTTATCATTGACTAGGAATGTTTTATGGACATGTATTTTAAATATTTATTTACTTTGTAATAATTTCAATTTAGATCAGAAGTTCCCTTTGGGCACTATATACATGATTTTATAAGGTCATAAATGATTTAAATATTTTAGAAATTGCTTGTTTATTCCTAAAAAATAAAAAATGAATATTTACTGTGCATGATCATATTCATTATTGGCATCTTAAAACTCAGCTACTTATGATAATGACTGATCTAGACTCAATTGACATCTATCATGAAGACTGGACTTCACTGAGTTCTGAGATTTATTAAGAATTAAAACTACTGCCATAGCTCTTGTGCACATGGAACATTACTCATTCATTTTGTTAGCCTGAAGTTAATATGGAATATAATTTATCAGGACATCAAAATAATAGCTTTTACTTCATTTCCTCACTTCTATAAGGACACGCACCATAGACTCTACTGCTATACATGCACTCTATTATGGCTAATTGAAAATAGATGGTACAATTAACCTGCTTCTTGGGAAAAGGCATTAACACTTAATGTAAAAGTCTAATCACAATAAAAAAGAGACTCACATTGGAAGAGAATGTGGTGAATAATTCAAAATCATCTGATTTTCACTTACAAAGTAAATTAGAAAGGGAAAGTTAATCTAACACCCCCCAAAGCAGCAATTAGACCGTTTGCTGTCCTAATCTTTGCTTTCTTCATCAAATGTATTCCATTCTAGAAGATTCTACAGATGATTTAACACAACCACTCTCGGTGTTCAGAGGCAACGTGGCAGAACAGAACAGGTGGTCATGGAACAAATAAGCCGTTAAAAGATCCGTTACGAAACAAATTGCAAAGGGTGAAAATTAATATGCAAATTCTCCTTTAAAAACCTGCCTTGAGAGTTTTACCTTAATGAATTTCCTTAAAGAGGTTATTTGCAATGTTTTGATTCAATAAGTTCTTTTAAAATATAGAAAATATTCTATTTTACTTTAAAAATTATATAGAAAGAATGATATGTCAAAATCCACAAATTAGTTCTATCTGAGGGGTTTTAATATTTAAGTGCTTTAAAAATATTTTTTTATTTTTTTTAACAAAAACTATTTTTGTTAAAATACAGCAATATTTAAGCCAAATACCATTCATGTTTGTGATCAATCTTCCCTTCACAGCTTACCATGAGCATCATTAAGAAGTCTTTATGTTGTTTTCTATAAAAGCTAGTCTTTACTCTAGATTTCCTGACAACTACATCCTGCAGCCCACCATCACCAACAACCGGTGACTGTGGTACTAAGGGTAAATCAGGAGAAACCCAGTTTAAGACTCTACTTGAGGTGAACTTTGAAATACATTGTTTTGTGTTGTTCTTGTTTTGTTCTTTGTTTGTTTGTTTTTCATGACAGGATTCCTCTGTGTAGCCCTGGCTATCCTGGAACTCACTCTGTACACCAGGCTGGCCTCAAACTCAGAGACCCGCCTGCCTCTATCTCTCAAGTGCTGGAGTTGAAGGTGTGCAACACCATTTCCTGGCCAGAATATGTTGTTGTTAAGTAAAAATAATACTATGTAAATCCAACCAGGACGTCTGCTGAACGATTTTGTCTTCTATATAGGAAAAGGAATATGTGCCCGTGCAAATCTCAACTATCTGGTCATACCAGTTAGTTCCAAACAATGATAATGTCAGATGACATTCCAACATTCATGGAAGAAATTTCATAATATCTTACCCAGATGAAGGGATATAAATAATTAATATCTACTGAAGATTGGATAATCGATCTTCCCCAGGAATGAATCCCCTAATTAGTCATTGAACACAGAGTAATCAGCCCTAAAAACGTATACATATAAACAATAGCAAATAAACTCAGTAAGGGTTTTATACATTTATATATGTATACATGTAACAATAATAATTAAAAAAAAAGATGGGATAGGGAAATGAGGGTAGATCTTGTAGGAGTTAGGAGGAGGAATTGGGTAGAGGGTTAATATGATTAAAATACATTGTATACAATTCTGATAGGATTATATTACATTAAGATAATATTATGCATATATTATATGTATGTTATGTATGTATTATATATTACACATAATGTAATAAATACATTACATGAAGATAATATGGTCAATTAGGTTTTTTTTGATTTATTACAAAATAGGACACATAGGTTGAAAGGGGACATTATTCTGTGTGACAAGAGAAAAAGTACCATCATTTACTTTAAACCATGAGATAATTTTTCTTGAAAGATGAAATTTCAAGGATGTCTATTCTGGTGGAGAATATCCATTATTATGTTGAAATAAATATAATTTCCTCATAAAACCTAATGACACTGAAGCAGGGATAGGTAAGTCTGACAAATGTTGCCTTCAAAGGTCTAGTAAATATATTAGACATAGGAGAGTTGGCTATAAAAACAGAATAGCACTTAAAAACATGGTTAGAATTGTGGGGCATCAGCTCCCACATTTATTTACCCCAGGGACTCTTGAGGAATGAGAGATAAGAGACTTAGATAGAAATAAAGAGGGGAGAGAAACAGAAAAAACGCAAGATAGCCTCGGATGGGCCTGGATCCTTCTCCACCAGCCCAGAGATTTATTCCATTTATTTATAACAATGCCAAGGGGAGGGGCAAAAGACCTCCCCCTTGCTCGTTACAGCCAAGTGTAGACCCTTGCAAACACCGGGTACTCTGGCCCCTGGTCCAATCATCCTCTTACGCAGTCCTGCTGGGTACAGCCATTAGGAGACCTAGTGGGTCTCCTAGAATAATACATAAAACACTAACAACATTAAAGGAGAAGTTTGTAACTTTGGATTGCAATCTTGAATTTTGAATTTTCAACTTCAAAACTGAAGTGCAGTGGACCCACTAGCACAGCTTTTCAGCTACAGCTAATGAAACAGATCTGAGAAACTCAGTCATTAGAGTGGCTGGAGTTCACATTCTACTCTCCTCTCTCTATGCTCTAAATATATATGCTTCAGTAGTATTTGAAGCATCCCAGACCTGAAGATGAATATTACATCTGTCCCTGTCATTGACTCTTTGCAATTCACTAGTAATGCTTGATGGGAGGTAAAATTATGTTTCTTTGCACATATAGTGTTCAGAGACCATGGTTTCCTAGGGATTAAATTAACCTTAAAAACATAAAATAACTTAACTGAATTTTGTATTTGTTATAGATATTAAAAATAAACACATATCTTGAAAAACTACACAGTCTGCTACTTACTTTCATGCCCTGGGATTAACTATCAATATTGATCTGCTAGAACATTGTCAATTGGTAAAAGATAGCTCTATTTAGAAGGAACTAGAGATAGCTCATTAAATACAATTTACTGAGATTCAGAAATCAGATTTCAAATTATCCCAAATAATCTGCTCTACCATGGAGGAAGTAATGTGTCATTGAGTAACCCACACAAAAATTTATATTAATGCACTTAGAAAATTCATTGGTGGCTGCATCAATAGGTAGATTACAACAAAATGCCAAACCTTTTCTATATATTTCAAAGATCATAGCAACTTCACACCACAACCAATATAGCTTTCCAATTATATAAATGGATAAATTGTATTGTTTGTGAAAATATTATATGCTACATTTATGAACAACAGGTACCTATTTGAAAAGTAATCATATTTTCTAGTATAATGTTCAGACTATATAATTCTACTTAAAACAAATAAATATGCTTCAGTGTCAGAAGTCAGGGTGATTATGTTGGGCATTAGGGAAGGTATTGATTGACAGAAAACATGGAGTGTGTCTCTAAGATGCTAATGATGATGTCTTGAATGATGATTATATCCTTCTGTTGACTTTGTGAAACTCTATCAAACTTCACATTTATGGCTTAAAAAATTTGTGTACATTACATGTCAATTATAAAATCTGTTTTTAGCAACACCTACCCAAATCACACCTTTGCACTTAAGTACTGTTCTATCTATATATTCTTTCCTTAGAAAAATCTCTATGTATTTCTGAGTGAAAGTTTTAAATATTTTAAGAAGATATTAATATAGTGACACTATGTTTCATGCTCCATCTTGTAATAAAATCTATTAATGAATATTTTTATAGCCAATTAAAGAGCTTTCAGTCTTGTTTTCCACTCAGCAATCACATGAAAAAAAAAAGAGGACTGATTTGTTTTTTAGCTTATACAATATATTCTGATCATGATTTTTCCTCTCCATCTCCACTCAGATCTGAGCCACCTTCTGTCCCACCCAACTCCATGCCTGCTTTCTCTCTTTACTTAGAAGACAAGCAGTCAAATGAAAAGCCCAAACAAACAAACAAAACAATAAAAAGGCATAGGAGACACAAACACAAAACTCATAAAATCATAAAAATAGGAAACTATTCTATACAAGCAAAAGGCCATTAAATAAAAAAATCACAAAGAAAGCAATATGAGATTAAAAAAAAAAAAACTCCAAAAAATACCATTAAGTTTGTTCTGTGTTGGTTATCTACAGTTGGGTTTGGGGCCAAATTTTAAATGTGGTTTATATACCCAGTGAGACACCATTGGAGAAATTAATTTTTCCTTTGCAAATGGTTGTCAATTGAAAATGTATTCTAGAATAGGTGAGGGACTTGCATCCAGTTCACCTCTCAGCTCTACAACCCTACCTATCTCAGACATTTGATGACCCTGTGCCTGCTGCCACAATCTCAGTGAGTTCATGTATAAGTCAGTCCTGTTGTGTCTGGAACCCTCTGTTTCCTTATGTCTTACATCTCCTCCGACTCTTAAATCTTTTTGATTTTTCTTCCATATTGTTTTCTGATCCTTGAGGGTATGGGTTTGATAAAGATATCCTGTTTAGGACTGACTGTTCCAAGGTCTCTCACTCTCTGCACGTTGTCCAGTTATGAGTCTCTGTATTAGTTCCCATATACTACAACAGGAAGCTTCTCTGATGATGAATGAGTGAGGCACTGATCTGTGGGTCTAGCAGAATATTGTTATGTGTCAATTTACTGCTACATTTCTTTAGCAGAAAAACAGTATTTAATTTTTACTTAGATTCATGGGCTGTGTGTTCTCTGGTTCTCAGCCATGCCAGACATTGGTTCTACCTTATAGAGTGGGTAGTAATCTAGTAATTTTGTGGTTATTCTGAAAATGTTTGTGCTGCTATTGCACTAATGTATACAGGCAAGTCACCATATTCATTGCAGGGTTTGTAGCTGGGTTGGTGGTTACCTTTCTCATCCGGTAACATGCACATTACCTGCCAGTAGGGGTGGAGGCTCTAGTAAGACACAAGCTCAACTTCGTAATGTTCAATGAGGTGTACACATGTTGTATTCAGGAAATCAGACCTTCCAGCAGTTTGTGGAGAGCAATCAATAGCCTAGGCAAGGGCCTGAGTTGTCTGGGAGTCTTCATGGGGCTCTTTTGACCAACAGCCCAATTAGATGCAAGCCATTCCTGGCACTGGAGTTTCACTTGGTGGTGAAAGATGTTTATTTAGGGCACTGTCTCCCCAGTTACTTGGTGACCACATTTAGATTTCTTTCATATAGGTATATATTTTAAGAAGTTTCTACAGCAGTAAGTTTCATATGTCTTTTAATATTATGTGTCCCTTCCTGTATTCCCTCCCTTATACTCCCTTCCTTCCCCCTCTCCATTTAATCTTCCTCTTTCAGTCTCCCTCTACTCCTGTTTCTCCACTTCTATTTCTCCCTCCTTAGAAGGTTCTCCCTCCACCCTAGTCCCTTACTCTATGTCTCACCTCTATGGCTATATGGATTATAGCATGCCCATTGAGAGCTTAAAGATAACACCCACATTCAAGAGAATCCATACAACATTTATCTTTTGTGTTTTCAGTTATGTGGTGGTTTGAATAAGAGTGGACCCTATAGACTCATGTTTTTGAATGATTAGTCAGCAGGAAATGGCACTATTTGAAAGGATTAGGATTAGATAGGAGGTATTGCTTTGTTGGAGGAAGTGTCTCACTAGGGGTGGGCTTTGAGGTTTCAAAAGTCCAAGCCAGGACCAGTCTCTCTCTCTCCCCTCTCTCTCTTTCTCAACGTGTGGACCAGTATGTAACTCTCAGCTACTACTCTAGTGTCATGCATACTGACTGCCATGTTCCCTGCTACAGTGATAATGGACTGAGCCTCTGAAACTGTAAGCAAGTCCTCATTTAATTTTTTCTTTCATAAGAGTTTCCTTGGTAACAATGTCTCTTCGTAGCAATAGAAGAGTGACTAAGATAAATTACCTTAACCATCATAGTTTTTAGCTCCATCCATTGACTTGATAATTTAATATTTTCATTTTTTTATTAATAGTGAATCATGATGGTGGAATGGTCAAGGTGCTGCACTCAATAGACTGACTTCTAAAAACACAATTTTAAACTGTCAGCATTATCCAGTAATTAGTAAAAAGGTGAAAAGTACACAAAAGAAGAATAATCTATAAGTTAATCTCATTAATACAAATAGATGGAAAATTGCTTAACAAAATAATTGAAAAATTAATTAAACAACTGGTCAAATATATCATGCACTACAATCAAGTTGGGATCACTCTAGGAATGCTGGGTTGTCCCACCTTATGTAAATCAGTAGTTACAACACATAAATAAAAGGAAGATTAAAATCATGTGACAGCCAGGTGGCAGTGCCACACGCCTTTCATCCCAGGACTCAGGAGGCAGAGCCAGGCAGCTCTCTGTGAGTTCGAGGCCAGCCTGGTCTACAGCGTGAGATCCAGGACAGGCACCAAAACTACACAGAGAAACCCTGTCTTGAAAAAAAAAAATCACATGACAATCTCAGATGCAGAAAAGTTGATAAAATTTAATATTTGTTCACAATTAAATCCCTGAATTGATTAGGAATGAAGAACCATAATCACTGTAGTAAATGCTATATTCAATAAGTCCACATCCAGCATCTAACAAAAAAGAAATATTTAAAGATATTGCTACAAATAGCAGAAACAAGACAAGGGTGTCTCTTCTCCATTTGTTGCTTAATATGGAACCAGAATTTCATTTAGAGTAATTTGACAGAGAAGAAATGAAATGAATTTGGAGGATGGCAAATGATCCCTGCTTTAAGATAAGATTCTCAGCCAGACTTGATGGTACACATCTTTAATCCCAGTACTCAGGAGAGAGACAGAAGGATGTCTGTGAGTTCAAGGCCAGGCTGAAATATATTGGCCTGACATGGTGAGATTCTGTCTGAAAAAAAATAACAGTAAGTTTCATTATGGAAAAAAACTCTAAGCCTCACCAAAACACATTTGTAATTAAAAGAATCAAATAAAGAGACAACATT
>CABHPR010129988.1:0-27797 GCA_902168415.1 Peromyscus melanophrys | reverse complement strand
AGAGAGAGAGAGAGAGAGAGAGAGAGAGAGAGAGAGAGAGAGAGAGGGAGGGAGGGAGAGAGAAGAGTTGTGACGGCATGGGTTTTATAAAGGGTATTTGAGTCTTGGCAACAGTGGAAGTTTGTCACATTCCAGAACCAGGTGTGCCCCAGCAGTCATGTGTGTCATCATCAGCTACCAAATGTGACAAACCCTCCCTTTTGTTTATTATAAAAGGTGAGGAAACAGGAAGGGATAATGGTGAGGAAGGAAGAGGAGTCCCCAAAGATATCATTTACCCAGATTGCAGGAAGCAGAATAGGCAGGTAGAGAAACAGAGTGCTGATTGACAATACTTATCTGGAGTCCATTTGACCTGTGAGAGTTGGATTCAAGTTGATTCCCTGAACCTTACAAGAATTTTTTTAAAGCTTATGTAAAGAGGCAAAAGTTTAAGACATGTTAACATTACTGCTGCTTGTGATCTGTACTAAAATTCACTTTGTAGAAAAAGCAGTAGACTTATAACTTGGAGTCATAGTAGAAGCTTGGGGACCCAAAAATGATTTTGAGTTAAAAGGATGAATCCTCTTTCCTCTATCCAGAAGACTAAGAGTATATATATGTACTAACATAGATATATATATATATATATATATATATATAGAGAAGCACTTTTATGTCTATATTTAGAAGACAACCAAAGGAAATTTAAAATCTTGAGCTTGTGACTATGATAATATTAGAGTACTTTACCAAAGTTAGATTAATAGCTTATCAGAACTCCATTGATTAATGGAAAACTCTAAACTTTTGAAGCACTAATATAACAATAGCATAGAGAAAGAAATGTGAAACAGTGTTCATATATATATATATATATCTTAAATTACTTTTTATACTCTTACAAATCACAATTACACACCTTAAGACACTTGATTAGACCTTTATAACTGGCATTTACATATCTTAAAATCCTTTTTAGATCCTTACAACTTACAACTTATTTAACTTTTCGTATCCTCAGATCTTACATAAACTTTACATTTGTTTCTATCCAATCATTCACCATGAGACACAGGTGATTGGTTACTGAGAGCTGTCATGGTAAAGCAAGTTTCTCTAGTTAAAGGAATAGTAAAAAGTTACATTAAAATCTGTTTTGTGAGTTTATCTCTTTTTAGAGTCTGGTAGCAAGGTAAACTGTGTCTAGATATAATAGTAGCTCTAGGAAGTTGAGGCCTGAGGCCTGATTTTTACATAGCAAGAGAACTGAGGAGACAGCTGAAGTCTTGTTTACTGCTCTTAAACTGACAAAGCTATCAGTAGTCTAGTCATCAACACCTTCAGAGATCTGAGCAGGATAAATTGCACCAGAGTAAGCAGGAAGTACAATCCAACCAGCTCCAGAATCTATTAAATGACAACTTAGAAGCTACTTGAAAGGTCACCCTAGGTTCCTCTGTGGTAGTCTTGATTTCATTGGGGGCAGAGGTCCCAGGGCATAGTCAGTCTTTGGCCACCAGGCCTAGAACATCTGACAGACTTTCCTGTGGAGTAAGAACTAGGGGGGACCAGCCAATCTTGTTTAGACAAATTGGGGCAATCAACTTTCCCAGTGTTGGACAGGGTCCTGGCAGTGGGTGAGATGAAGAGCAGTTTTCCACCCAGTGGCTGGCTTTGCCACATTTAAATCAGGCTCCAGGTGAAATTTTTCTGTACCCTATTATCTTCTTTGGTGACCTTGGGGTCACTGGTAGGAGCTGATATCTCTGTTTTCCATTAAACATTTAAAATGCCATATTCAGCAGAACTCGGAAGAATTTGAGGACCATCTATCTACTAAGTATATCTAAACTAAACAAACTTTGCTTGTTTCTAGTTACTTGTTTTAGGCTTAACTTTGAAAACATATACAGGAGGCTTAAAAAAGCTTATTTTTGTAATTAATTATATTAGTGTTTAACATGGCTACAAATATAGTTCTAAACACATTAAAGAATTTGGTTATTTATAAAGTGACAATTTAACTTGCAAGTCTTAATTATCTTTATCAGTTTACAATAAGTTAGTTGTTTTTATAATACTAGGACTTCACATTTTTATCCCTGTTAGGTTTAGTCTTAAAAAAATATAGAGCAATTTTTGACCTGAAACTTTTTAAATATCAAAATAAAACTTTCAATCATAGTTCTGAAAAACTATGATTAAATATAGAACATTACAAGTCCCTGGGTGAACCTGGCAGGCCGGCCTGGTAACGCCACCTAGCAGGAACAGAGAAGAGCCAAAGCGATGCCAACACTGAGACTCCTGCCCTGTGCTTCTAAGACTGTGTTCTAGGCAGTGAGCTCCCACACCGCTTCTTTGACCTACTGAACCCAAAGCACCAAAACAGAGCGTTCTGTAGCAATATGAGCAAACAGAACGAGAGCAATTATGCACCTTGAGGGAATGTGCACCCTGATGTCTGCACCGTGAAATCAAAACAGCAGAATGAGTTTCAAGTATGAAGAAATACAGTAAAAAGCAGAACCTGCAGATGGACATCATACAGCAGCCTGGAATGTTTTTCTCCTGGGACCACAGCCAACAATTAACACTGCATAATGACTGGGTTTAACCATCAGGATGCACAGAAATATGCTGGGAGGGGCATTTATGACTGACAGCATGACATTCTGCGCCTGGCGCCAAGTATTATCTCTTGATGACTACGGCCAGCCAAAGGGGAGAGGAAATAGACAGGAAATCAAGAGAGTTACAGATCAATATTCCTTTGGAAACTGGATTTACACTGGGTGCTAAACTGCAAATTTAGGTATTATTGTCAGGTAATTGAATTCATTGCTTTTCAAATCTGTTGTTCAAATGTCACTATCCATTGGATTCACTTGTGTGCCAGTGGAATTGGTTGAAGCAAAACCATAAAATGGTGTGTACATTTGTCATACCTTTTATATTTCTTACAATAAAAATGTTGGTAGCAAATAAAAAAATAGATAAATATAGATGAATGAGGTGGGGGATAGAATGGAAAGATCATCTTGGGAGAGAGGATTATGGTGATATTTTATTTGTGCTGAAATGTGATTTTATTTGTATGTTAATAAATAAAGTTGCCTGGGGGTCAGAGCTAATAATAAGCCATAGCGGAAGTCTGGCAGTGGTAGCACACACCTTTAATCCTGATCACATGACAGGCAGATCTCTGTGTGTTCAAGGATACAGCCAGCATGGAGACACACGCCTTTAATCTCAATACCAACCATAGAGACCTGGAGGTCTGTATAGACAGGCAGTGACAAGGAGGTCATGTGGTTGGGTTTACAACCAATGAGAAGGCAGAACAGAAAGTCAATAAAAAGACAGACACACTGGAAATAGGTCTCTTTCTAAGGGGAAGGATGGCAGCGGCCATAGGTGATAAGAAGGTGGTTTTAGTCTCAGCTCTTAGCTACTGCTCTGACCTCTTGGGCTTTTAACTCTGCATTTGGCTCTGTTTTCTCATTTAATAAGACCATTATATCTACAGGAGGGAATATGGGGAGAGTTAGCTGAAATTAAGGGATATTTGAGGGTTAGTATGGAAATCTAATTCGTGGAAACTTCCTAAAATATATATGTTAGATTTCAAACCCAGGACAAAAGACTAACTGAAGTGCTTAGTAACATATGAAAGCAGAAACTGGCTGCCACTCTCTTAGCACTACCAGTGGTATCACCTGACCTCTACCCTGAACTCTGCAGCCCAGGTGCTGCGTTGGGCTTCCCTCCTCCCAGCTCTCTGGCCTCCATATAACTCCACCATTTTTGCTCTGCTACCCTCTTGGTATCCTGCTCTCTTGGTCCCCTCTTCCTGGTTACTCTCTTTTCTCTTGGCCTCTTGGTCTTTCCACTCTCCCCTCCCACCTGCTGCCTCTCTTCTCATGACCCACAGATTCAGTCTCCCAGCAATGTCCTGTCTGCACTCTTCCCACACCTCTTCACTCTCCCACAAATCAATACTAAATCTTCTCCATGCTTTAGGAATACCCATGTCCTCCTTCCTCTTTAATTCTTTTTTTTTCATTCAATATACATATATGAAGGCCATCTAGATGAAATTGCCAAATTATGGGGGAGACAGAGTCCAAACTGATCATCTCTTTTCACTCAATATAGACTCCATTAGATAAATAATAACCAAACTACAATCCATAGACTCACAGAAGTCTCCCTGGAAAGGAGAAATAGAATAGATTTTATGGGTGGAATGAGACCAGGGAGATGGGAATGGGATGATCAAGTGAGGAAGGAGAGGGAACATGGGACTGATGGAGAGAATGAGGGGAGAAACAGCTAGAACCGAGAGACGTCGAAAGGCGGTATGAATGCTAGAGCAGTAGAAATTTCCTAAAATATAGGAGATAATTCTAGTGAAGTCTCCAAACAATGAGGGAGACAGATACCTAACTGGCCACTTCCTGTCACAAAACTAAGCTTCCAGCACTGGAACTAGGTTACATCCATTTGAATTGTTGGTCAAAGGGGTCCTGTGGAAATCCCCAAACAACCCAGACTGTTGCCCAGACAATATGTTTCACTCCACAAACTGAGAGCAAGTCCCCATTGCTGAGGACAACACCTACAGAACTCACTGAACATGGAGCGGTTTAGCTGACGCCTACATAGATCCTTCAACCCTTACATTCCAGTGTCGTTGGTACTTTGTATGGGAAGGTACTCTGAAGACTACCAAAAATAAATCATAAACACCAACCCAGCCACAAACTTTTTGATCTACAATGCTGTCCTGCCTGCAAAATGTGCTAGGGCAATGGTGGCACAAAGTTTGTGGGAGTCACCAACCAATGTTTGATATGACCTAAACCCAGTCCATGAGATGGAACCAATTCCTGACACTACTTAAGTTATGAAGAACCAGAGACTAGATAGTCCAGGGACCTAGGGAAAAAGTCAAATCATACAGTTCTGGAAAAAAAAAAAAAAAGAATATTGACAAAATGACTCCTAATGACTAATGACATGCTTATACATCAGTGCCTTGTTCCTTTAGAATCAGAGAAGCTTGCTTCTGTAGCAGATGGAAACAAATACAGAGACCCATACTACTCAGAGAAAGAATTTGGAACACTAAGCCCTAAATCAGATATCTTGTCCCCCCAGAGCTCAGGGAACCACACAGAAGAGAAGACAGGAAGAGTGTAAGAGCCAGGTGGATGAATGATATCAAGATAACAATGCCCTCTAAATCAACATGAGCCAAGCTCACATGATCTCACAGAAACTGAGGCAGCATGCACAGGGCCTACATGGGTCTTTACTAGTTCCTCTGTACTTACATCATGGCTTCCAGTTTAGTGTTCTTATGGGATTACTGAGTATGTGAATGTCTGATTCCTGTACCTTCTCTTGGATTCTTTTCCTTCTCTTGGTTTGATTTGACCAACTTCAATGTGATAATTTTGTTTAATTTTGTTGTTATTTTTTTTAAATGAATGAATGAATGAAAACCTAGCCATTAGGGTAAAGATTAACAGCTGACATGTCGTTTATACCTGTTGGGAGAGGGAAAATCAATTTTCTCCAAGGAATGACACTGAGTATATCAACCTCACCAGGTCATGTTCAGGAGAAGCTGACAACAAATAATGGACTCCAGCCTTTAATCCCAGCACTCGGGAGGCAGAGGCAGGCGGATCTCTGTGAGTTCGAGGCCAGCCTGGGCTACCAAGTGAGCTCCAGGAAAGGCGCAAAGCTACACAGAGAAACCCTGTCTCGAAAAAAAAAAAATGGACTCCACAATTTTTGTTGTGTGACTTTATTTGTTTACATTTTGATATTTTCTTGTGTGGTTTTGTGTGTTAATTTTGTCTTCTTGGTTTTAGAGTTTTTTGTTGTACTGTGTTTTTGTTTGTTTCTTGAGAAAGAACTTAAGGTTGGGTGGGTAGGGACAAAAGAAATAATATAATCAAAATATGTTTAAATTTAAAATTGCCTTAAGTAATAGAAATTATGATATTAAAGTAAAGCTCCTCCAAAATAAATAAAATGAGCCCAAGAAAATAATATAGAAGAAAATGATGAGCAAATTTGTAATGAGGTATAATAAATCATGTACATCATTTGTTTTACTTAAAAAATATGGTTCAGATAAGAATTTATCACAATGGGGTCATTGAAATATGAGAGTTTAAAAGGTCATAATTCATGTAAAGCAAGGCTCAGCCTTGCCACCAAGTCTAACTTTGATTTCAAGGTCCGGGAGAGTGGACAGAAAGAACCCTTGCCTGCAATTTTCCCTCTGAGCATAAACCCCTTCCATGGCAAAAGGGCCTTTCCCCCACACAATCAATGAATATGGATCATAAGTTTTAAAAAAACATAAAAAATGAGAATTGATAAGTAAACTATAAAATGTAAATTATTGAAACAGTCTAAACACAGAGTTTAAAATAATATTTAGCCGGGCGTTGGTGGCGCACGCCTTTAATCCCAGCAATGGGGAGGCAGAGGCAGGTGGATCTCTGTGAGTTCGTGGCCAGCCTGGGCTACCAAGTGAGTTCCAGGAAAAAGGCGCAAAGCTACACAGAGAAACCCTGTCTCGAAAAACCAAAAAAAGAACAAGAAAAAAAGAAAAAAAAAAGAAAAGAAAATAATATTTAATACTTGAAAAAATAATTAAAAATACATGAACTATACTAATCATAAGAAATTGAAAACAGTTTAATCTATAAAAGTTATTTGATATGCTTAATGACAACAATTTAGTTTTGAATGCACAAGAGCCTAAAAAAATACTATTGACAAAGTATGCTGTTGCCAACTAATAATGTGTTGAAGATTCATGAGCAAGACCAGATATAAAATTCTTAAAAGATAGTATATTCATTTATTGTTTTATTAATACATACTAATTGTACATATTAGTGACAAAAAGAGGTAATGGGGTGAATATAATCAATATATATTACATACATGCATGAAAATATCATAATGAAATGCCTTGTTTATAATTAATATATGTTATAAAAGATGTCAAATAATCTATTGTGTTGCAATTATTGTTCTTCATTTCTTCAAATCCACTAAGCTCTTAATCTTTTGTTGGCACCCTAATTTGACCTTTTAAGAATGCATTCATAAAATGCAGGCAATGGAGAGATGGTTCAGTGGGTAAGAGTACATGTTGCATATATTAGTCAGGAGCTCTAGAGGAATAAAATTCACATATGGCGAGCCACAAGAGTATGTCATAAGGAGTACAGCTGTATATTAAAGCTATACCTTGACCAGGGCAAGGGTCAGTCAAGTGTGAAGCCATCTAGCATGGACTATTTGGTGTTACACAGCTTAACATTCAGCTGTGCCTTGTTATGAAACTCTTGTGCTCACAATTCTCATAGAATGTGTGTGTGAACTTCCTGCTTGGGCCAGTACTTGGGTAAGGTCACAGAGGCAAAGCTTTGTTTCTTTTTTTTTTGGGGGGGGGTGGGGGTTTCGAGACAGGGTTTCTCTGTGTAGCTTTGTGCCTTTCCTGGAACTCACTTGGTAGCCCAGGCTGGCCTCGAACTCACAGAGATCTGCCTGTCTCTGCCTCCTGGGGGTGGGATTAAAGGCGTGCACCACCACCGCCCGGCTAATAGCTTTGTTTCTTGTGCAAAGGAAGTTCAAACCATCTCCTTGCCTTGAGGCCTAGTGGCTCTCCAGAGCAATTGACTGAGAACAAAAGAGGTTTTTACATATCAAGGTGGAAGTTAGGGTGGAGACGTTCCTGAGAAGGCAGAGAATCACATGGCCAGGGGAGGAAGAGACAGGTATTTTCTGTAGAGGCAGACAGAATGGCATGACCAGAGAGAAGGGAAGAACACAGAGGTTTTGTAGATGGTAAGGCAGAACTCTTCTAGAGTTCATCAGAGCCAGGAGTAGAGAGCAAGTGGAGATGGAGGATGAAGAAACAGAGGACGAAGATGAGGCTGGAAGTAGAAGAGCTTAGTTGTTAGCAGGGCTATGAGAGGGCAGTAAAAGAGGGGACAAAGGAGAATTGAGTGTCAGGACGGAACTGAAGCTATGTAGACAGGATTTCATCCCAGAGAAATAAAGAGCTTGGCGTATCTAGATTTTTTTCCTGCCCTGAATGCCAGATGGAGCTGTATAGCTGAATAGATGGAATTTTGTCTTAGAGGAATAAAGTTAACAGACATAACAGCATAGTGTACATAGATTTTTTTTCCCTCAGATATTCCACTCCAGACATAGTGTCTTCCCCAGACTCTGGGCAATCGATATTCACAGAATGAATACATACTAAACCAGGATTTGTTAGGTTGGCCTACATCATCATCATCTGGATCAACAACAGCTGGCTCATCCAGGAGAATCATGAGACCGAGGCCTCAGTGGCCCTGGTCTGATGCTGAAGGCTTAGATAGGTCTTGGAAAGCCATTGTGTTCAGTCAATATGAGAAGACCAGAGAGTAATGAATTCCAACGTCAGCTGATGATGGAAGCATCAGCAATGACAGTGACAGGAGAGACGGCCCAGTAGAGCTGATGAACTCACAACAAAGCATAAAGGCAAAAGGCAGTGGTTTTGTTTTTCCCCTAGGAACTTCTTATATCTGGGCCTGGGAGAGGCACTACCTATATTTCGGATAGTTCTTCTCACTTCGATTAACCCAATGGAGAAAATCCTTTATAAGCATGTGCAGAGGCTAACATAATCTAGATAATCCTTCAAAAGTGTGCCAGAGGCTTATGTCAATCATGATTCTAGATCTTCTCAGGTTGGCAATTAACATTAAGTATCACACAGTGCAAATGAGGAATTGAGTTATTTTTATGTGTCTTTTTTATTCTTTGAGAATTTAATACATATATACAATAAAATATAGTACTTCCACATACATTTCTACCTCCAACACTCCTTGTGTCTTCCCAACATACCCACTGTCTCACTGAATGCATTGTTTTCCTGTTTTCTGATAATTGGTGCTCTCTCACTATACACGGTTGTGGAGCCATCCATTCGATTATGAGGAATCTACCATTGCTCATGCCCTCAAAGAAGAACAGTTTTCTCTCTCTCAGCAGTTATTAACTCCCCAATAAGGAGTGAGGCCTGGTGAACATACCTCTCTGACCCTTTATGCCAAAATCTGGCTTGCTTGAACTTGTGCAGGTCTTGAGCAGCTGCTGTGAGTCCATGTGTATACCAGCCATGTCATATCCAGCATACAGAATTCCACCAACACTCCACCCCATCCTCCAGTTCATATATTCTTTCTGTCTCTTTCACCTGCAGTTCCTTAAACCTTGATGTGTATGGGAGCCTGATAAAAATATCCCATCTAGGCCTGAATAGCCACAGTGTCTTATTCTTACCAACAGTCATGCATCTCTGCATTGACTGCTGCCTATTGCAAAAGGCATATGACCAAAGTTGAGAGCAGCTCCACTGAATGGTATAAACATACTAATTTGCAAAGCATTTGACAGTATGATCAGTGACCAAAATAACAAAGAAGATTCTACTCTAGCGCTTATCACCTCTTCACTGGTGATGGACTTTTGACAAGGAATTCAGTTCCGGAGATGAAATCCTTTCTATGGAGCCTGCCTCAAATCCAGTCAGAAAGCAGTCAGCTACGCCAGAACCACCATGACACTATTGTATCAGTGAGCACATCTTGTCTGTCAGGTCAGGTCAGTAATTTACCATGCATGGTCCAGTGCTAAGGAAAACCATTGCTGTATTTATTTTTAACTCCACCACCCTGCACAACACCTCTTGGCACTGTAAAAGTTAGCCAACAGGAAAAGAGTTTCTCGGTTATTTGAGATTGATTTTTCTGTATCTATAGACAAAGTGTTTGATAGTTTTCAGTAATAGTTACAGTTGTAAACAAGGGAAATGATAAAAAATTTGTGAGCAATAACTCATAGAGAAGCATCTCATGCTATGCAGTGACATTTGCATTCTCATCAGTAATTTGAGAGCAAGATTTGTCCTACATCCAACTTAGAGGTTGATGGTGTCAGAGGAAGGATTGCAGCCATCTTGTCCTTACCTCCATGAGTGGTCCTATCACTTCCCTACAGCCTGATATGAACAGACAAAACCATTCGGCAGCGTGCGGAGTTTTACATTCAGACCCCAGCACCGAGAATCTCCAGAAGAGTCAATACTGCCCAGTTTGAATGGAGTCATGATTTGCCTGGCTACTTGCCTGCTTGATTTTGACTCAAATTGTTGCTATTCACTTGGTGTTAGGGATTAAAACTGTATCCTCTAGAAGAAGAATAAGTGTTCTTAACCACTGAGCGATCTCTCCAGCCTTACGGCTTTTAATTCCAAAGTACAGTCTGTTGAATATCCTTCTGTCCATGGCAAAATTCTTTTTTTTTCTTTCTTTTTTTTTTTTTTTTTTTTTTTTTTTTTTTTTTTTTTTTTTTTTTTTGCTGTGATGCTTGCCTTTATTTTCATAACAAGAGATAAGGGGTCCACTGGGGAGGGACAGCCCAGCCCGACACGTGCTCAGCCAGAGGCTCCAACATGAAACTCAAAACAAGCCTGGAAAAAGCCGGCCCTTCAAAGAACATCCAGGGCTTCAGAGGTGCCTCTGACCCGGAACCTTCCAGAAACTGAGCCAGTGGCAGTCAGAGGCTTCATGCAAAGGTGCCCAGAGGCTAGCCAACCGTCCTGGGCTCTGCTTGGGCTGTGTCCATTCACTGCTTGCCCGCTCGCCGTCCTGGTTTCTTCTCAGGCTGACCACGGCCCACACCCGGGATGCCACCCCGGCCCCGGCCACCAAACACTCCTCGGCCAGCACCGCCCATGCCTCCGCCTTGCTGCTGCTGCTGCTGCTGCTGCTGCTGCTGTTGCTGCTGCTGCTGCTGCTGCTGCTGCGGTTGCCCTCGCCCTGGAACCTTGGCGGCCTCCTCCGCACCATGTCGATGATCTCAGCAGGGATACGCAGGTACTTGATGGTGCTGCCACGGATGTAGCACTCGGGCATCCGCCAGAACTTGTCGCCATCCCTGGACGTGCAGATCACCTCTCCTATGGAGACACTTCTGCCGCTGCACAGCCGCTCGCGCTCTGGTCGGCGGCCCGCCAAGTGCCACTGGCAAAATTCTTTTTAAACCATGATTTTCGCAGATTATTTTTTAACAACTGTCTCATTTTTTTAAAAGTTTACTTCAAATTAGATAATAAAGAAATCATATTCAGTAATTTTTGACTCAGTAATGGTTCCATACACAATAATTTTCTTCTACTTAGTGACATTCTGAGTTTCTTTTCTTGACATTGCCTGAAAATGCTATGTTTCTTAGGATTGGCCAGGGATCTTCTTTTTTTTTCTTCTAATCTCACTAATGAATGGCATAAGTTCTCAAAATCTAAATGGCATCTCTAGGTAGAAGTCTGCCAAATTCATGTACTTAGACTAAACATTTCCCCTGAGCACCAGTTACTACTTTCCATCTTCTTTCAAATGTCTCCCAAAGATAGAAATTCCCATACCAAAGATTTCTCATGAATGAAACAGAAATCCTGATTTTTTTTAACCAACTTGTTTCCTATTTTACATCCCATTTTTGCAGTAAATTCTGCTACTAACAAGTGGTAAGCCAGGCAGCCTTACCCAAGCCTTCCCTTCCTTGAACTGTGAATTCCTAAGAATAAACCTGTTTTTTTTTTTTTGAGTGTGAGCGACATAAAGAAAATGGGTAAAATTTATGATGGATTTAGAGTATAGATTGGTTGGTAGCTGTAATAGGAAGATCATTTTTTAAGGACCATTAGTTGGGAAACCTGTTTGGTCTATATGAAAATAGAGGTTTTGTCTGGATTCTCTTTTAAATACATAATTATACAGTATCCTCCCTTGCTCTTCTAATTGCTGTTACCCTCTGATCAGGGCTTCAGACTTCTGTCATCGCCCTGCTCCCACCTTGGACAAACCAATCTTACAAATTTTGACAAGTCACACCCCACATCTTCCTTATTAGAGTATGATAAGGTCTTTCTCAGAAAACAGGGAAGGCAACATGGCATTATTAGTATGTGTAGACACTAGTAACTTTATTCCGGTCCTGTATCAGACCACCCACTCAGAACATATGTTACCATATAAGGGAGAAAAGTGGGCGAAAATATCAAAAGGAACTAAGGAAAGGTATAAGTCTGTCCACTGTTTCACTCAGGGCTCAGCCATGGGATGTGAATCCACTAAGCCAGTGCCAGCATAAATAAATGCTGGTTCCTAGCTAAGCCTTGGTGTCCCGTCTCTCTGTATCAGAATCCCACAATGGGATTTCTTAAATTAGGCCCATTTCTTGGAAATATAACTGGTGGGCTGGCCCAGATCTTTGGTCCAAGAAGATATTACCTAAAACACTAAGATGGATGACCCCTCTGAGATCCAGGCCCTCCAGGGGAAGGGAACATGAAGGTTCTGTACTTCCCAGAAGTCTGTTTACCCCATCTCAGCAAAACAACTCAACCACAGCCTCTTGTTATCCCAATGGCTAGATCAGTCTCCCCATATACTTAGTTAAGAACAACTAAAAAAATTCTGACAGAATTCAGAATCCCTTATAACCAACCCACTACCAAGTTCGCCTGGTTTAATTTCATTTCCATATAGAAGTTTGTCCCTTTTGCCTGTGATATAGCTTTTTTTCAGGCTGTAGAAATGTCGTTATTGATACATCTGAATTTTTTAATCATACTTACTATATTCCCAAAAAGAGCAGACCAAGACACTTTTTTGATCAAATGTGTCTGACACCTGATTTAATGGGAGCCTCCCTTTGCTGTTATACAAGATTTACAATAGATAAAGTTGATATAAACTGTCAATAGACATTAAGTAAGTTTCCCTTAATGTTAGTATCGGTTTCACTCATTTACTCAAAGGTGCCCATACAGAGCAGGAAGCTCAGCTGTGTATTTCACCAGGCTGCAAGCTTCTGGCTTACAAATCCCTATAAAAGACTCAAAATGCAAATTACCTCTGCTGAGGTCAGGATCACAATGAATTAAAAAAAAAATAACTATTTACATTCCTCTTTCCTCTTTCTCTAGCTACGTGATCCTATTGGTGTGGCTCATGTGAAATGGAAGGAAACTCCAGCCTCACACTAATTTAGTATAGTTCAGTAAGACAGGCTGCATCAAGAACACTCTTCGGGAAGGCCAACTCTTCAGGCGTCATGCTGTGAGTGCCTCTGAACTCCACTTTTGACATATGCGATTGTATGCTTGTCTAGATGGATCGTCTCATCATGTCATGTATTGTACTTCCATATGTGCATATCTATTTGTGTTACCAAATGTCCACCCCTCTTTCTGTATTTCTATTAGAAGAGTCTGCCAAGATGAACAGCACAAAAGTTGTTATTGATATGGTTATGGATGGAATGAACCACAGAATATTGATATGGTTGTAGATGGAATGAACCACAGAATAAATGGTATTATGAGAATACAACCATATAACTGTATTTTATAATGTATGATATTTTACCATTATGCATTTCCATCTTGAGTAAACCCATAAAATAAAGAAGTTCTCTCCATATTATTTAACTCTGCTGCTATCTGTTTATTCTGATAACTCTTTACTTTCTTATTTTCAAAAATTAGAATCCACTTTGTCTTAGTCAGTGTTCTATTGCTGTGAAAAGACACCATGATCATAGCAACTCATAAAAGAAAGCATTTAATTGGGCTGGCTTACAGTTTCAGAGTTTTAGTTAATTCTCTTTATGGTAGGAAGCATGGCAGCATGCAGACAGACATGGTTCTGGAGAAGTTGAGAGTTCTACATCCAGATCCACAAACAGCAGGAAGAGAGAACCACTGGGCCCAACCACTCCTTGTTGACCAAGTATTAAAATCTGTGAGCTGGGGAGGGGGGAGCGGGGACACACGACATTCTTATTCAAAACACTGCACATTTGTTTTCCAAATTTTTATTCTTTGTCTTCCTCTTAGTTTACAATATATTTTCAACTCTTTTTCTCTTCATGTTCTTTCTCAACAAAAATTTAAGAAACAATTCAATGACTTAAAATAACTTTAGTGGACTTTTCATGTTTTCTTCTTTGTTAGTCAATCTTCTGTTGCTGTGAAAAATAAGAAAACAAAGAAAATATTTGAAGGAGAGCTGTATTTGGGCTTATGATACCAGATGGAAAAGAATTTCATCATGGGAGTAAGTGTCAGACATGGGTCCAGGAGCTGAAGCTGGGAGATTGATCCAGAAGCTGAAGCTGAGAGATTGCATTCTCAAATGCAAGCATAAATTAGAGAGTGACCTAAAAGTAGGTGAGGCTTTAAACATTCAAAACTCTCCCCCACCCCTGACCTCTTAAACTTCCTAAAACAAAGCCACCACTGGGACCAAGTATTCAAATACTAGAACCTAGATGCACATTCTCATTCAAAACTACATTTTCTAAATTTAAAATGTATTGACTAGATATTAATCTCTGTATCTCCTACCAGTTTCTAAAATTAAATTATCTAAGCCAAATATCGCAAAACTGTGAATCTAGCATAAGTATTCAAAAGCCATTATGAACAGAACAAAGTACAGAAAAAAAGATCAACAATTAATAAATGGGACCTCATTAACCTGAAAAGCTTCCATAAGGCAAAGGACACTGTCATTCTAACAAAGAGGCAGCCTAAAGAATGGGAAATATTTTAACCAACTCCATATCCAACAAGTGACTAATTTTCAAAATATATGAAAAGCTCAAGAAACTAGATATATAGGAAACAAATAATTCAATTAAAAATGGAGTATAAATCTAAACACTGAATTCTCAATAGAGGAAATTCAAATGGCTGAGAAAGACTTGAAATTTTCAACATCCTTGGCCATCAAGGAAATGCAAATCAAAATACTTTGAGATTCCAGTCAGAATGGCTAAGGCCAACAAAACAAGTGATAACTCATGCTGGCAAGGATGTGGAATACAGAGAACACCCATTGCTTGTGGAAGTACAACTTGTACAGTTACTTTGGAAATCAGTGTGGCAGTTTCTCAGAAAGATGAGAATCGATTTACCTCAAGACCCAGCTATAACACTCTGGGGCACGTACCCAGAGTATGCATCATCCTACCACAAGGACAGTGGCTCAGCCATGTTCACTGCTGTTCTATTCATAATAATCATAAATTGGTAGCCAATTATATGTCCCCCAACAGAAGAATAGATAAAGAAAATGTGGTGCATTTACACAATGGAGTGTTATTCAGACGTTAAAGAAATAACATCATGGATTTTGCAGGCAAATCAATGGAACTAGAAAAAAAAATCTTCTTGAGTGAGATAAATGAGACCCAGAGAGATAAATATGGTACGTCTTTCTTTATATGTAGACAATAGCCATTAAATAAATGATAAGCTACAATCCATAGACCCAGAGATGTTGGGTTATAGAGGAAGGGACTAGGAGAGACATGTGGATCTCCCTGGGATATGGAAATAGAATAAATTTTAAGGGTTGATTGAGGGTAGGGGATACAGGAACAGGAGGATCAGGTGGGGAAGGGTAAAGGAGATAGAGCTGAAGGAGAGAATGTGAGGAGAGACAGCTAGAATTGAGGGGTGTTTGAGGGTGGTATGGAAACCTAGTATAGTGGAAACTTCTTAAAATATATGAAGGTGATCCTAATGAAGGCCCTAAATATTGAGGGAGTTGGAGTTCCAATTGGTCATCTCTTGCCACCAACTGAAGCTTTTAGTACTGGGACTGGTTTACATCCAATTAAGTTGTTGATCAAAGGTGTCCCATGGAAATTCCCAAACAATCCAGGCTATTACCAAGAAAATAGGCTGCTCTTCACAAACAGAGAGCAAGCCCCCATTGTTGAAGACAACACCTAAAAACTCATACAGTATTGAGAGGTCATATTCTGGTGCCTACATAGGACATTTACCCTTATGATCTAAGTGTCTTTGGTATGGGAAGGTACTCTGTAGACTACCAAAAAAGAAATGTAAATACCAACCTGGCCACAAAACCTTTACTCTTCAACTTTGTCCTGCCTGCATAATGTGCCATGGCAACAGTGACACAATACTAGTGGGAGGGACCAACCAATGTCTGCTTTGACTTAACGCCCACTCCACGAGGTGGAACCCATACTGTGTATCACTTGGGTGACCAAAAGCCTGAGGGTAGATATCCTAAAGACCTAGGGTAAAACTAAACAGTACTGGTCTTAAAAAAATTAGTAGTAAAATGACTCCTAAGGATATAGTCTGCTATACTAATAGATCAGTTCTTTATTCAGTCATCATCAGAGAAGCTGTCTCCTGAAGCAAATGGGAACAAATAGAGACCACAGCCAGAAAGTACACAGAGAGAGACCTTGAGACACACAGCGCTAAATGGGTTATCTCCATCAAATATCTACCTGCAGAGCTCAGGGAACCCCACAGAGGAGGAGGCAGAAAGAACATAAGAGCCAGAGGGGATGGAGGGCAAGACAACAAGGCCCTATAAATCAATTAAGTGGGGCCTCATATGCACTCACAAAGCACAGGGCATGCACAGATCTGCTCCAGGTCCTCTGTGTATGTATTATAGCTTTCCATTTAGTATTTTTATGGGACTCTTGAGTGTGTGAATGAGTGGGCCTCTAATTCTCGTGCCTTCTCTTGGCCTCTTTTCCTTCCATTGGTTTGCCCTGTCCAACTTTGATGTGATGTTTTACAAAACCAAAGAAATAAAAAAAAAATACATTATATTCTTAAAGTAAATTCTCTGAGCATTTCTGCTATAGCTCCACCTCATTTTGAGGCTCATCGTGTGGTAATGGTTGATTAATATACAAACATTAAATGAGTTTAAAATTATGTTACAAAACATTCCAAGGTGACATGTATCAAAGTTAAAATGGACTTTGTAAAGTTGTTTGGAATTCTATGAAATGTCAGAACTACTAATTCAATTGAAACCCAATGGCAGATAGTAATTACTTTGTCATTTTTATTTGAATATTCAGATAATGAATTCATAGATTGTTGCCACTTACGATAAGAATACACTGACCAGTTAATGGGATATGAGGATATAAATCGTCATTAACTTAGAAAACCAAGTAATCCTTTCTACAAGGTTATCACATCTTAAGAATTATTGAAACTCAATAAATTCAAAGTTGAAATGAAAGAACTTTACTTAAAATTATGTTTAAGTTGTGCTTTTTCAAAGCCTTTGTCTTTTTTCTTTCTATTGAAAATATCTTTTTCATTCAGTATATTCTGATTATGGTTTCTACTCCCCCAGATTCTTCCAACAACTCCTCCCACTTAACTCCATGCTTTCTTTCTCACTCTCTTTAGAAAACAAACAGGTGGTGGTAGAAGGATAATAATAATAATAATAATAATAATAATAATAATAATAATAATAATGGAAGGAGGAGAAGGAGGAGGAAAAAAA
The DNA here is from genome assembly GCA_902168415.1 of Peromyscus melanophrys. NCBI lineage: Eukaryota > Metazoa > Chordata > Mammalia > Rodentia > Cricetidae > Peromyscus > Peromyscus melanophrys. The sequence continues at coordinate 10,341 of CABHPR010129988.1, read as the reverse complement.
GCACACACAGAGACAAAAATAAAACCCATAAAATATAAACTCAAAAAACATAATGTATAGGCAAAAGACCAGTAAAATAAAAATTTCCTCCCCCCAAAGCAATGGACATGGGGTCTACTGTTAAATGTGTTTTATGTACCCAGTAAGAGTCTGTTGAAGAAAACTAATTTTTCCTTTGCATGCAACTGCCAATTGGAGATAGCTCCTTGATTGGGGATAGGAACTCCTGTATACTTCCCCATCTCAGATCTGGAACCGGGTCTGTCTTAAAACTGTACATACTGTGCATGCTACCACAGTATGTACATGAGTTCATCATGAGTGGAGCTAGATAAAAATCACCCTGAGTGATATATCCCAGACCCACAAAGGCAAATATTTTATGTATTCTCTTATACATGGATGTTGCTTTTCAGCCCTTGATAGGCACACTACAATCCTTGTAACAACAGAGGTTAGGTATAGAGTAAAGGACTAGAGGGCAGGGGAGGATCTCTCAACGAAGGGAAATTAAAATGTATGTTTATAGAGAGACTGGATGGGGAGACTAGAACATTTTTTTTTATCCTTAATGACAAATACAGCACAGCTCCTAGTAGTCCCAATATTAAATTTAAAAAAAAATGTTTTCTGGAGGAAAATTAAATGCAACACCCCCAAAATACAATGACACATTTTCAAATATACCCACATCAAGAAACATAACTAAGTCAATCACTATTCAGAAAATACATACATTCAAAACTACATTTCTTACCTTATAAGTTGGTGAACTTTGCTGATTGGGAAATTGATTTTAATATGCTTCTCATTGCTAACTGTAAGCACTGAAGATTTTGAGTCCTGAACACTCACAGCATTGTTAAGCTTTCTTCTTTCCCCTGGTTGGGGATCCTCACCACTCTCACAGGATACATGGGAAAGAGTGGCTTTTATCCTTTACAAAGAAGGCTTTGACAATGGAAAATGGTAGTATTGCTAGATGCTTGTGTATTATGTTAACTTCTAATTTAAATAATAAAATCCCTGTATATTATAATATACGCTATATATAATGCTATATATTAGACAATATATAACACATACTATATATTTATATTAATACATAACCTACTGTAATATATTTGTATTAATAATTTATTTTTCCAATCATAAGCATTGCATTTTTGGTTAATGACAAGCAGCTTGAGCTATGCATTACATGTATCATATAAATTATATTCTAATAAACACTAGCATATGGTATTCTATCATAAGAAATAAACTGGGTTTTTCATACACTTTGTGTAAGCTCTCCTACCGAGCCATCTTCAAAGTAAGTTGTAATTGAACTATGAAAAGTTAATGAAGTAATGAGTGATTTAAAAATGAAGTACTAATTGGTTAGTAATCATTGCACAGGAACCATCCCACACAGACTAATGCCTCCTTTATTCCTCACATGTTTATCAAAGGTTTCTCTGAAGCACAGCTTTACATCAGACTCTCTGCTCCATTAAATAAAATTAAATACAGTACACATTTTCCAGGTGGCTGTGATAGTTCAATGTAAATTGGGGATATTTTGTTTGGAGGGTGGCTTGAAATAATTTTATACAGCATAAGTACATACTCAGCCAAAAAAAAAGGAGAAGGGTACTCTACTTTAGATAACATGGGTAAATTGATGCATTATCCAAATTTTGTACAACATTTATATGTACCCAAATGTAGTAGCACAAAATGCATCACCATAAATCATTTCTGTTTCATTATTTAAAGTAGAGAAGGTCACCTCCAACATTGAGACAATATTAGCTATTTTATTTACTTGGACTAGAAAAGAAAGTCCATAATCTCTTAGAGGATTGCAAGTCCATTTTTCCTTTGAATTTTGTGTTTTTCTCCATCTCATTTTTATGGTATTTTTGATGCTGTTTGACCAGAGAAACAAAACACATGATAGATAATGTGAAACATAAATTTTCTGAGCTAAATGGAGTCCATTAAGGGAAACGCTGGGTGCAAAGCTGTTAGATAAGGGATGGCAGCTTACCATAAATTAAGCAGTAGCCATTCAAGAGAGAATGCAGTCGAATCCTAAGATTCTCAGTAGCTCATTTATCAACAACAGAGAATGTACTCTGTTTCAAAGGTAGAATATTAAATGCCAGATGTAAAAAGTCTCATGAAATCTTTCCATTTTTGACAACGCATAAGACCATGTTCAAATCAGATCACTGTTGAATACATACTGCTTTCTGACAGTTTGATTACATAAGGACCAAGAAATAGGGATTCTCTTTTATTTGTTTTAGATTACTGTAGTCCATTTAGAAGTCATTTCCAAGGGCGTGGGATACTTTGAAAAGTCAAGAGGAAGTTTTTATAAGTTAAGTTGGAAATTGAGCATGCAGTTCTCACACAGAATGATAAAAGGAAGTATGGTTAGACAAAGGAGTTGTCGAGGAGAACAGCTTAGAGTTCTTCCATGTGCACTGGTTCTTACAGGCATGTCTGCTGAGAAAGACACAGGATCTCACTCCTGTGAGTTTTGTGGAAATGAACCTTTCCTACCTCCAATGTCAGTTTTGATGCTGAATTTCCCTCTAACATGTTTACTTCCAAAGACAAAAAAACGATCAGAAGCAAAAAGAAGAGAAATTACAAGTTTGGATAGGTGCTAAATGAAGACGCATACAAAAGTTTTCAAGTATTCCTAAAATTAACTTCTGCCTCTCCTTCCTTGGGGCTATGAATTCCTCAGGAGCCATATCTCCTGCTACTTTACTTGATGCCCGCGACTGTGAGTACTGACTCAGACATCTTACAGTCTTTTGATCAGGATTCTGGACATTTGGCCATAATGAAAATAAGATCAGAGGAAGAATATTTATTTCAAATAACTGAATAAAAACAAGGAGGACCCAAAGAGAGATGCATGGATTACCCTGGGAAGGGGAAATAGATGAGAACTCCATGAGTAAACTGAGGATGGGGGGGCAATAGAAGGTAGAGAATGGGGAATGAGAACATAAGGGAATGTGATGGTCAAGCTGGAACAGGGATGGAGTGGGAAAGCAATGAAAGAGAAACCATGATAGAGGGAGACAACATGGGAGTGCTCGAGAAGTTCCCAGGAATCCCCAAGGATGATGCTAGACTCCTAGCAATAGTGGAGAGGGTGGCTGAACTGGAGTACCCCAGGAATCATATTGGTGAGTACCCTAACTGTCATCATAGATCCTTCATCCAGTAACTGATGGAAGCAGATGCAGAGATCCACATCCAAGTACCAGGAGCCAAGCTCCAAGAATCCAGTCAAAGAGACAGAAGAGGGATTCTATGAGCAAGGGACATCAAGATGATGATGGAGAAACCTACAGAGACAACCAAACCAAACTAGTGGGAACTCATGAACTTTAGGCAAACAGCTGTGAAGTCTGCACAGGACTGGACTAGACCCTCTGCATAAGCGAGACAGTTGTGTAGCTTGATCTGCTTAAGGGGCCTGTGGCAGTAGGATCAGGATCCATCCCTGGTATGTGAGTGGACTTTTTGGAGCCCGCTACCTATAGTGGGACACCTTGCACAATCTTAATGCAGGGGGAGGGACTTGGACCTCCCTCAAGTGAATGTACCAGGCCTTACTGACTTCCCATTGGGGGTGGGAGGAGGGAAGAGAGGGGGAATCTGTGGTTGGTATGTAAAATGAGAAAATAAATAAAATAAAATGTTCAAAAAAAGAAGCATGCACAAAAAAGAAATTTTATTATAATTTTTATAGTATAAAAATAGAATGTGAAGTTATTAAACTCTAACAGCAATACTTGTCTCATACCACTGGCAACTTTATATAGTTGATAACCTCACCAGGGACCAGGGTGGGGTCTTCATTTAGGTGGCAGATACCTGGAATTATATTTCATGTCCATCAGAATATTGTCTTATCACTTACATATACTAAATTAGGAAACATTACTTTCATATTTTTATAAAAGAGATTTGACAAATAATTTTGGATTAGCTGAAGAAAATTCCCATAGGAATATCCATTGGTTAGAAAAATAATAAGTGTGTGACATAAAGATATAGAAAACAATTTTCTTTTGTAAAAAAAAAAAAGCATGCACTTAGAATATGCATGACTGTAAAATAATCATTAGTGGAATATATAACTTTCTCCTTTCTTAATCAAATTGTAGGCCTTGGGGGAAGGGTTTAGAATATGGTGTTATGTGGGAGATTAAAGGATGCTTGGATAGAGACAGGGCAGTCATAAAGAAAAGTGAAGGCAGAGAATAAAGAGGAATCCATAAAGCCAGTGACTACAGTGAGTTACTGAAGGCTAAGTTCTTGGAAAAAATCTCAATACATGGTATGAAATAAAAACTCCAAAATCATCCTAGGATGAAGACACTAGAGTCATTTTAACTTTATTGTCATTCGGTGGTTAAGAGCCGCCTCCAAAGATGCATTAAATCCTAGTCACTGCTGCTGGCGATGTCTGTCAATGTCACGTCCTGGCAGTCTAGGTGATGCCTGAGTTCCATGCAGATGATATAAAGACTGAACACAAAGCATGCCATGGTTGGGGCACGGGGGCACATCTGCTACACTTCACTAGCAGAGTTGACAAACTTTATCACACTAATAGAAATGTTTATCTTTAACCAAAAGAGCACTTCTTATGTATATCTTATGTTGATCTTTTGTTAATTTTGTTTCAATTGTGTAATTTAGAAATGTAAGGCCATCTCTGAGTTAGAAACAAATTATACAAGTAATATTAATGTTTAAAAAGTTCTATGGAGTGGTTGGAGAGATGGCTCAGTGGTTAAGAACACTGGCTTCTCTTTCAGGGGACCTAGGTTCAATTCCCAGCACCCACATGGTAGCTAACAACTGTCTGTAACCAGTAGATCTGACTCCCTCACAAAGACATGCAGGTCAAACACCAATGCAAATAAAAATTTTTGCAAAATTAAAAAAAAAGTCTATGGAAAATAGATGAATTACATTAAAATATATCAAACTTATGAACTGGATATTATTTAAGAATATTAATATCTTTTAATATAAAATATCTTATAAAATTGGTTAAAGAATATATGACCTCTATAATCTTTTACAAGCTTTATGGAATTCTAAATGAAAATTGAATAATTAAAAAAAGAAAGAACATGGTTTTGAAAAATGAGATGAATAAAAACATAAAATGATAGTATGGGTTAATTACAATATATAATTTAGATATATAATTATTGTTTCACTGTTTTTCCTGAACACTGTGTGATGTCTGACAGACTTTGAGGATATACGTGTTTGGGGGCACTTGAACATGATGAGCAGTATGTAGGCTATGAATTACCTTAAGGTGAAACTGAAGCTAAAGAAGTTTGTGTTTGTTGCTTTCCAGAACACAAGTGTGGTGATGCAGAGATCAGACGGGGTTTGTTTGTGAAGCTTTTATTAATTATTTTCTTCCCTGATGATGAAAAAGTAGCTGCTATAATTAAGTGACAGTAGTGTCGTACTTGAGGCAAAGGAACAGTGGCTTTAGTGTTACTTATTAATAGCAAGTGGAAATGAATCCATTGTTCAGAGGAAACAGCATAATGATTTATACAGATCATATTGAGATTTTTACAACTTCCTCATCAGGGTCCTTGAAAGGTTATCCTGAAGCCTGAGTCCCCCAAACTGTTTGGGGTCTTGCTCATTCTTCCATCCCTCTCTCTGATGGAGCACTCAAAGAGAATAGAATAAAATGGTACAGTGAGGATCTTGATCAAATACCAGGCCAGTTAGTGTCTGAATTACAAATCTTATTTTCTTTGTTCATTCTGTGTATACAGAAAGCAAAAATACTAAAAATAAATTTAAATGTATATTTAAATGTATAATTACAATACAGTTAACTTTTAAAAATCTGAGGCTCAATCATGGTGTTTAAATGATTTCTGAAGTATTTTATCTGTCCCTTGCCTTTCAATGGGGACGTCACAGACATATGTATGTGAATGGCATTTCATCATAGGTTAGCTCTTACTTATATATTGCTGATAACTTGAAAGTTCATGTGCTAAAGTCCTTCTGTACAATTTACCATTTATTAAAAGTAAAATCAAAGTTAGTAAGAATAGAAAATAAATCCCCTTTTGATTATTTAATATAAATTTATGCCAGTTATGGCAGTGTGCTTATAAACTGAATTATAAGATAAAGCCTTTGCCAGCCATAAATCACTCTGACTAGCGCTCTTTTTTCCTGTCACAATACATTTTATAAATAAGGTGTAATGTTTATAGTGCTAGAATATATGAGTCAATAAATAGCTCTTGAAGGCGATGAAATGCCAAAATGAAGCAGACGTGTTTGATAACCACCAAATCAGTGGCCGGTTGCACCTGTCTGTGTGATGGAAATTGTCCCCACTGGTGCAAATTTCACGGAATAAAGGAATCAAAGGTTTAATGGAATTAATCCAAAGACCCACTACTATTTTAAACACTTGGCTGGTTTGTAGGCAAAAAGTAAAATGTAATAACCTAATTCAGCATAAAGGCATTTTCTATGGCAAATATGTAAATTACAATTATTTGTGATCCCCAATGCTGTAAATTTCTCCCCTTTAGACAAATGTGCTTTTAGGATATTTGCTAATGCCTAAGAGTCCAGCCCGGCCTTTTGTTGCATGCTATTATACAACAAGGCCATTGACTTTTATTGCCACGGTTAGAAATGTCGGCCAGTTTTTGTTGCTGATACTGTTAGTGTTTTGTTTACTCTCCAGCACATGCTGGACTCAGAATCATGAGCCCCAGCGCCCCAGATGCTGGGACAAAGGCGTGGGCCACAGTGTCCAGCTTCACAGTGTGACTGAGATGCTGCCTTAAAGAAAATAAAAAAAAAAACAAAAAACCTAATGTTTTATGTCAGCAAATGCATAGAAAGCTTTACAAAGTATATACTGCAAGTCAAAATGAGTTCTTGGCTTCCTGGGAATTGTAAGTAGTAAGTACATATTAAAATAATTTTAAAAGATTGTCTATATTATTTTACTTCAAATTTTGTTTAAAATCAGTTATGTAATAATTTGAAACAAAACAAAATACAAATAAATACTTAAATTGATTTTGTTTTTGACTGTGTTTTTTTTTTTAAGCATGTATATAGCTGTATGCTTTATAAATGAAAACACTCTAATTCCTGGGTAAAATAGTAGGTTAATGGTGTCTTTCATGCAATTAAAGTGGAGTATGATCAGAACATACTGTCTCAGGAATATTCTACATATTTTAGGCAATACACAGTTAATATTCCCAGCACCTGTGAACATAAATTGCAAGAGGGAAGATCTGCAAATTTATCTCTGTACAGTGAATTTCATTGAAAGGAAACAGAGTTTTTCAATGAAATATATCAAACACGATGGGAAGTAGGCAGAGTAAAGTTTCCTCTTGCATAGAAATGCGTCAGTCACCATGTGTGATGGAGTAAAACGCAAACATGGTCATCAGCTTGATAGCAGTAGAAAAAGACCTCAGCAGCTCAGAATATCTCCCAGCACTATGATTAGTAAAAGTCCCAAGTTATGTTAAACATTCAGGCACTTTTTAAAAATTATTTATTTGTATACATTTTAATTAAAATATAAATACATCATTTCCCCCTCCCTTTCCTTCCTCCTGCCTCTAAGTCCCCTCCCTCCAGTTCCTTCCATGTGCCCAATCTCAAATTTAAAACGTCTTCCCCAGTGATTATCACTCCACACAAACACATAGACACACGCATGCGCACACATGTGTACACGCACACACGTTATCACAAACAGCTTTGGTGTTCATTGTGCCCTCTCCCTCCTCCTCCTTGTCTTAATTTATAGAACAGCAATATTTGAATTCCCATTTTACAGGTAACAATACTAGGTTACAGAGATTTGGTGTCTTACCAGAATAAGGGAATTGGGTATGTAGGTTACTAAAACGCATACCACAGATTCTGAACTACCAAGCTGTGTTCACCACAAGTTTATTTGTGTACATGTTTCAGTTCATTTTGGAACCTTGAGTTAACGTAAATGAAAATTTAAAAAATGGGAACATCTGAACATGGGTAGCACCAGCTCACCAAAATCTTTCTCATTCACATCAGTCCTTCACCAGGACACCCATTTCTTAGTGTGGAGAGAACACCCCAGTACTTATAGTTGGGAAGGAACAGTTATTTGTTAACTTGGTGGTTATTTTGTTGTAAAGTAAAGATTTATAAAAATATAAAGTCTGAATATACAAAATACACACACATACGAAATACACACAAAATGAATAAGAACAAAACACACACACACTGCTTTTTCAAAACTATTTCAAAAGAGTATGAAAATATTTCAGAAAGATGATAATACAAGAAATACAAATTGATGTGCAACTAATAAATTAACTCTTGTACTGTCATGCTAATTGCTGTAATTTGAGATCCTACATTTTTATCTCCACTTTTCTGTTCCAAGTTTTCCAAAAATAAACATTGTTTCATGAGCACACTATTGGTAGAAACAAGCATTCTCTTCATTGTTTTACAGAATTCAACATTCTGAAAGAGAAGTCTATGTAAGTCTTGTAAAGAAAATGCTATTTTTGATTTTCATTTTCCTTTATCTTTTGATACCTCTCACCCATAGGAATGAGAGGTATGAGGATGCAAAGAGCCACCCTCTCAGGCTCTGGCACCTGTCTCTCAGAAGGCAGTTCCTCCCTCCCTCCCTCCCTCCCCTCCCTCCCTCCCTCCCTCCCTCCCTCCCTCCCTCCCTCCCTGCCTTCTTTCCTTCATCCTTTCTTCCTTGCTTGCTTGCTTGCTTTTTTTGGTTTTTTTTGCCTTGTGTGTTACAGAGTTGGTGATCAGCACATCACAATGATAGAAAATTATAAAGTAATTTCCACTACTGGCATCAAAAGGGCAGCTTCATCAACTCTATCTTCAAACTCATACAGAAAACGTGTCTGTTCTACCACGTTTGTAAAAGAATGAATCCCCATTTCATAGACAGCAGTACCTCCCTCAACATACATGAGTAATCTTAAAGAACATTTTTGTGTTTTCATTTTTTTGAGGTTATAATTTAACTATAACATTTCTCCTTTCACCTTCCTCCTTCTAAGCCCTCCAATATACTCAACCCTGCTCTTTTTTAATTTCGTGGCCTTTTATTTTCTCTATTTGTTATTGCATTCAAGTATCTATATGTATGTAGATATATGTTCCTAGAGGCATAAATACAACATGCTCAGTCTGTATACCTGTGTGTATGTTTTCAGAGCTGAATATTTGGTATTGTAGAACCAACTGGTGTGTTCTTTCCTGGAGAATACCACCTCGCTTTCTCCCGACTTCCCTCGTTTATGTAGAGTTCTGTGTGTAGGGTTGAGGCCTCATAAGCGCTTCCCTGTCCAGTTTAGCATGTTCATTAGAGCAGAAAATGGATGACATCAAAGAAATTGTTGTATAAAATTAAGGGGAAACTTTTGAGTATGATTTTACTAGGCAAATGCTATAAAGGAATATTATAAAAAGTATTTAAAATTTTATTAAAATAAAATATTTCCTTTTATTTCATGCTAAAAGTAAAGCATACAAATTTGTTTTTATATAACACTTTTTATAAGAAAAAATCAATCACACTGTTATGCTATTTGATCACTAAAATCATGTAAGTTGCTTTAGGTACAAAAATCTATGCCTTTATCTAAAAACGTGAAAATGTTAGTATCCAGTCTCCCTCCACCAGAGGTTGCTTAAAGTTTCAAGTAAAATGATAGCTTTAAAAGAATTTTACAAAATTAAAACTATTTAATACATGTAATTCAAAAGGGGCATAATGGAGAAATTAATGAATAATAGAAATTGCCTAAAACTTGGTTAGTTACATTCTATGGACTAAACACTTGCCATTATACAAAGTTAGGTATCTTGTTTCAAGTTCTATTTGGAAACAGATTCATCTGTTTAAGACCTATGGCAAATCTCCTGAGTTATTTTTTAGCACTGACTACAGTTTCCTTATAGAATAACGTGACTTAAAACTTCATAAATGCAAATGATTCTTGATGTTGTTAGGCTTATGTTAAACAGCCTTGAAATTTGAAATCACAAAGTCTTACATGAAATTCAGAGTGAGTAAAAAATAGACAAATAATTTTATAAATATTGAATTAGTATAACAAAGGAGAGATAAAGACAAATTTTACTTTTGTGTGTGTGCATGTGTGACAAACAGATTATGTAAAATAATTAGTTTAGGTCAAGAAAAGCTTTCTATGAATATTTGAGAGATTATATATATATATATATATATATATA
>CABHPR010129987.1:1961-40220 GCA_902168415.1 Peromyscus melanophrys | reverse complement strand
GAGAGAGAGAGAGAGAGAGAGAGAGAGAGAGAGAGAGAGAGAGAGATTCAAGTCTGTTGTTCCCAAGATACACACCAGAGATGGGGATTTTATTCTTCAGAGAAGGAAAACCATTTCAACAGGCAAATAGAAGCCCCAAAGAAGCTGGCAGAGTGCTTGGGAAATCTGATAGAATATTGTACCAACAAACATGAATCAGAAGAGATAAAGAAGGCCTCAGAGTTTTTTTTTTAAAAAAAGGGAGCATTTACCATGAAGATATAACAGTCATAAATACACAAAAGTGAAGTCTCTAACTGCATAAAACAATGCTGATGGATATGAAAGGACTGACGGATGCTCATGCAATAATGGTAGGTGAAATCAATACCACACTCTCAGCAACAGAGAGGTCTTATAGAGTAAAAATATACAGAGAAACTTCAGAGTTTAACTGAACTATATATTACATGGACCTGTCAGACATGCCACCCACAGCTATAGAATATACAGTTTTCTTAATAGCCTGTGGAACTTGGAAATGGATTACCTTTTAGGCTAGACAGGAAATATTTAAAAATACAAAAAGAATCAAAACAATCTCTTGTTTCTTATCATATTACAGTGGAATATAATTCTAAATTAATGAAAAGATAAGCTACATAAATTATGGAACTTCTTAGAGATTAAGTATTCAGGCTCGAATGATAATACACTCTAGAAAAAAAACAATGAGGAAATTTAAAAGTTATTGAAATTTTGAAATTAAATGAAGCTGAAATCACCTTTGGAATTTAGCAAAGGTAGTTCTAAAGGAATATTTACAGCTATGAGTGTTCAGCAAAGAATCAGATCATAAATAAATGAATATATTATGTACCTCAAGGTCTTCAGAAAACAAGAACATACCAAACCTAAAAGTTTTACTTTACTTAGTTTTACTTAGAAAGAAATAATAAAGACTACGGCAGAAATTAGTATACTAGGGACAAAAAGAACTCTACCAAGATTGCAAAACGTAGAACTGACTCTGAAAACAAGAAAGAGTGGCAAATTATAGTCAAGCATAAGAGGAGTGAGGAGGACACTATAATATATACTAATGAAACTCAGAGGGTATTAGAAAAACTTTGAGAACTTATATTCCAAATAAAGGGAATCCAAAAAAGGCATAAATTCCTAGATACAAAGATCTACAAAAATCAAAGCAAGTTGACAAAAAACAACAACAACAACAACAAACCTTGACCAGCCCTATAAAATGCAGTAACATTGAAGTGGTAATATTCTACAAACAAAGAAAATGCCAGAACAGACAGACTGACTGTCAAATTTCTCCAGAATTTTAAAGAGAAATCAACAAAATAAAGAAGACATGAAAGGTATATCAATGGAGAAGGTAAAGGTTCCTGTTTTCAGATGAAATTACACCATACTGAAAAAATCATATACCCTCTACCACATCACCCATGTCTGAAAATCACCTTTAGCAAATAAATAGGATACCAAATCAATGTGACCAATTCAGTAGATTTTCTAGGTATTAATGAGAATTTTACAGAGAAAAAAATCAATTAAAATATCCCATTTACGATAGTTTCAAAGGTAAAACAAAATAGTTAAGAATATACCTAACCAATGTAAAAATAACCTCCACAGCAAAAATTTCACTGAAGAAAGATGTTGAAGCAGATACTAGTAGACAGACAGACCTCCTTAGCTCTTGGACTGGCATGATTAATATCAATCTATAGATTCAATGCTGTTCCCATTGAAATCCCAGTGACGTACTTCAAAGAACTGAAACAAGAATCCTAAACTGCATTTGGAAGCACAAAAAGACCAAGGATAGCTAAATCAACCCCAGAAGAAAAGAAAATAATGGAAGTATCACCATACATGACTTCAAGTTTTGTGGCAGAAATATGGTAGCTAAGGTATTAACAATGAAACACATACATTGACCAATAAAATTGAATACAGGATTTGGAAATACATGCATTCATTTATAGTCACATAATTTTTGATGAAGCTGTGAAAACATAATTTATAAAAAGACAGCCCTTTTGACCCATAGTGATGAGGAAACTGGGTATCTACATGTAGAATAATAAATTGAGATTCATATCTTTCAAAATGAATTAAAGACCTTAGTATAAAGTCTTGTAAATTCTAAAACATCTAGAAGGAAACAAGGACATCTCTTCAAATACAAAAATGGCCAAGCAGTGTCTGAAAATAATCCAGTAATTTAGGAAATAATCCCAAGAATTGGGAAATGGAACTGAATGATTTGTAAAAAGTCTCTACACATAAAGAAAACATTCAACAAAGTATATACAAAATATATACAAAAATAGCCTACAGATTAGAAGAAATTCTTTGTCACTAAGCATGTAATTTAGGATTGATATCTAGATCCTATAAAGAAATAAATTTAGACATCAAAAATTATATAAGCAGTAAATAGGCAAATTAACTAAACAGACAGGTCTCAAAACAATACAATTGTCCAATAAATACCTGGGGAGAAAGTTCACAATTGATAGCCATTAGAAATTTAATTTAAAAGTACACTCAAATTCCATCACACAAAAGACAGAAAAGCTATCATCAAGGAAACAAACCAACCAAAACCAACTATGGAGAGGGTACAAGAAACAAAGATGCTGTGTCAACAAGTACAGCTACTATGAACATCAGCATGGAGAGTGCTACAAGTCGCAAAAATATACAATATAGGATTTCGGCTGATTATGACAAAGCTAATACCTGGAAGAAGCCAAGGGCCTTCAAGAGGTCAAGGTAAGGTGTGGTGGGTAGCCATTCCAGCTTTGATCTGGAAGTTCCAACCCCCATTGAGGCTTCGGCAACTGTCACGCCTACAAGGCGGGGCCAAGGAAGGCCCCTGGAGACCCGAGATCTGGATAGGCCAGCTTGCTCTCTGTTCCTGGACCCGAGATGGTGGAGGTGGACCAAGCAGAGCTCCAGAGAACACCACTGGACTGCAATACACCTTCCCCAGACCCTGCAACCTACCTATCCCTTCATTTGTAAGTTACCCACTAAATAAATCTTCCTTTTAACTACGTGGAGTGGCCTTAATAATTTCACCAATAGTGAGGCTCAAGGAGCCTTGGTGATATTTGGCTTTTGATTATTAGCCGTTTCCTGCTATGAGTTTCTTGTGAGACTCGAGTAGCTTTTCCATCATTTATTGGGCACCATTTCCCCTCTACTAGAGAAATATTTAGATAACCTTGTGTGCTGACAGCTATGCTTAGTCAGAACCCCAGTTCAAACCTCCTTGTAATTATCATCATTGGTAGCATCTGGCCAGGACCATCCATAGACAGGAAAGTACCTTATCAGAGATACCTCTGTACTCTCTAAGAATAGACTTAAGCTTCCAGAATATCTGTTTGAGAAGGCCTGGCGGATGTGCCAATTAAGCTTAACTACCTCCTTTCCCAAATCTTTCCTCTAGTTCCAGATCTCCCTTTAACTATCACCAGAGGCATCTAGAGGTACACAGATTGCCTAGCAACCAAGCACACTTTCCCCCTCCCTACAGAAAAAAAATGGCAGATAGTTTGGACAGATAGGAGCCACAGGAAAAAAGAAGGCAGTTTTATTTTCTCCCATTGACCTAGCAACTTATAGATTCTTAACATTTTCTACGAATCACATTTAAGACAATAGTGGAGCACATAAGATCCCTCTTCTTAGATATTACCCAAATTTAGCCTTTAGTTAATTCATTTCCCCATTAGTCACTTCTCTTTTGGGTTGCAAATGATAATTAACAATTACTGCCCCTCTTTGTGATTCTTATCACCCTTCCTTTTGACCCTGGGAGCCTGGCTTTGCAACTGCCAAGGGATTACTGCTTGTAAGTGTATATAAACCGGGACTCCCAGGGCACAGGAGGATGAAGAAGAAAATTTGGAAGAATAAATGACTGGACTAAGAGCTCAGTGTGCTGAGATTCTATTTCCTGAAAATAGTCCTCGCCATTCGTAGTTCTCTCTTGAGCCCCTGGGATGTATAATATTAAGGCTGGTCCCTCTAATATTATACCAGAGGAGAGTACTCAAAATATTAAGGTAGAACTATCATATGTTCATACAATATCACTCTGGAGTAGAGACTAAAGGAAGCTTAGTCATTAGAGAAAAGAATGAAATTATATGTCACTAATAGAAAAATGGGTTTAGAGCTTATCATATGAAGCAACATAAGCCAGATACACATTAACAGAAGCTTCATGCTTTTTCTCATATGCAGGGGTGTGTGTGTGTGTGTGTGTGTGTGTGTGTGTGTGTGTGTGTGCATGTGTGTGCATGTGTATGCATGTGTGTAAAGGGTACTGTTTGAGAGAGGAAGAGGATAAGTGATTGAGGTGGAGAGGAACAATGGTGGAGGGCAATTGGGGATCAATATGAGGAAAGTACACTCATATTGTACTTTACTACAATATTGTGAAGTACAAATATTTATGCATACAATTGTATGTTTACATACATATATATGAAAATAATAATAAAATAAAAACCTAAATTTTACTTCCGGGCTTTTTTAATGAACAAAAGCACTATAAACCCAATCGCATCCTGTTTCTCTCTCCTTAACCTCTATCTCCCAGTCAACATCCCTCCATTTTTCCATCTTCTACTAAAAGCTGGTGTGCGGTGTGGTACACGCTGGAGTTTATCCAGTATGTCTATATTGAAAGCATTCTATAAGAGCTTAGCTAGACAAGGAGTTTAGAAAGGGAAGAAATGCAGGTGGTAGATCTGGAGGTACCTGGAAGGGACGTAAGCCTTTTACAGATGGAGCTGCTTGCTTTTCTTCCTCTTACACTTTCCTATTTTATGTCATCATTCCCTGAGGCTATAAGCCATGTGTGTGTGTCTTTAAATAACCTCACAAGATAAAAGCCAAGTGCATCAAATCACCAGGCATTGATGCCTATCTGTAAAACATAATCACACACTAATCACAGAGTGTATAGATTTACTTTCTTCCCCAAGGCAAGATGCTCCCTGGCACCTGGGGAGGTGAGCCCCAGCATGAATGATCTGCTGCTGGCAGTTTTTTCATACCTGAAAGCTCATTGAAAAGTCACATAAGTGCACAATCCAACAATCCTCACATTTGAATTTGCTGTGCAATTACAGATGCAGAAGACCAGAGAATGCTTCTTTGGCAATGCTGGGTCTTAATTTATCAAAATTTAAAAACAAGTCCCCGGGGCTAGAGAGATGACTCAGCAGTTAGGAGAACTGGCTACTGGGCCAGAGGACTCAGGTTCAGTTCCCAGCACTTGGAGACTCACAACTATCTGTGACACCAGTCAGGAGATCCAAAGCTCTCCCTGGGCTCTACATGCACGTAAATCACCTACAGACACACATGAAGGTAACATACCCCGCCCCCCCCCACACAAAATAATAAATCTTAAAAAAAAAATCACAGTACCTTGGTACGGTGGATCACAACTACAATCACAACACCTGGAAGACTTAGACAGAGCGTTTCTATGAGTTTGAATGCAATCTGAGCCACATACTAAGGTCCATTACCATCTGAACTACAGAACAAGACACTGTCTCAAAACAAAATCTCCTCTCCATAAAATAAAACCCAGTTCCTCTATCACAGAAGTTACCATCAAACTCTCAAAGTTAAGTATATGTGATAAGTGGTCATAATGTTGAATAATATAAATACAGAAAATTTCTACTGGACCATGTTGGTTTAGGATGCAATAGTTGGTGAATCTTTTTTCTATGAGGTTGGGAGTCCTCTGCATTTACAGCTCCCCTTAGAGATTGACATATCATGTGGGAAAGAGTCCTTTTAGACTTTAAAGCTTGTTATTTATGGCTGCTAACCACATCTGTTACCTTTAAACATAACTCCTTATTAATTGAGAAATATACTAAACTATATTTCTGAATATGAAGAATTGTCTCAGTATTTGATGCACAGTACATGATAATGAATTTGCAGGTGAATGAATGGAGCAAGAAAAAAAAAAAAAAACCTGAGTGAGGAAAGCAAGACCCCTAAAGACAAATATTGCATTTTCTGTCTTACATGTTGATGCTGGTCTTTCAGCTTTAGATGTATTTATAATCTGCACAATGACAGAAGTTTGGATTGAGGATGGGGAATAAAGTGATCTCCCAAGGAAAGGAAAATAGAATGTAGTACTAGGGAGAAAAAGGGAAAACTAGAATATGAGCTTTAAATCTGAAAGGGGATGGGAGTGCAAGGTCAAAGAGATGATATTGCAGGGACAACTAACACTAAAGGCCCTTTGAAAAGCATACAGAAACCTACTTCTGTGAAAGAATCATATATATATATATATATATATATATATATGATATGATATGATATATATCCCAACTAGATATCATATGTGACTAAATATAGCCTCTAGTACCAGCAATGGGTTACATCTTTTTGAATTACTAGCACAAAGGGTACCATGGAACCTCATAAACATCACAGGCTATTATTGTCAAGGCTATTAGTTACTCCCCACAGCCTGAGTTTAAGACCTTATTCCTGAAGACAACACTTGCTTATGTCTTTGCATATGGAGAAGACAGTCTGGAGCTTGACTAGAAGGTTCATCCCTGCTGCCTAGTGTTAATTGTCTGAGGGGTACTTTTGACACTACTGTAGGAGAAAGGAGAAATCATTATCATCCAGCTACAAACAATGCAACTTACCACAGTGAACTGCCTGTAAGATAGGCAATAGCGGCATGAATATTATGAGAATAACTCACCTCTTTTTGGTTCGTTTAAGACCCACTCCGTGAAATTCAGTCTATACTCAACATTGCTAAAGTGGACAAGGACCTACGACTAAATAGGTCAAGGGCCTAAGGGAAAAAAACTGCTATTATTATTCTGCTAAACTACATATGCATCAATAAAAAGATTCCCAATGAAATATTGTTATCATGTCAATGCCTCACTCAGCCCTCATCAGAGAAAGTTTTTCTTGCAGTACCTGGAGATTAACACAGAGACCCATAACTGAACAATATGCAGAGAGTGAGAGACATTGGAACATTTAGTCCTAAATGGAATGTTTTCATCAAACCCCTCCTCTCAAGGCTCTGGAATCTATGTAGAAATGGAAATGAGGCATTATGTTTGTAAAAACCGGAGATGGTAGATGCCTCCAAGCAAAGTGTCTCCAGATACAACATGATATACAATATATATCAACTCATAGAGCTTGTGGCAGCACAAATAGGAACTGAACATGAATGAGTCAAACAGGGTCTCAGCACTGAGACAGGGAAATTGACATGGGTCCCAACCCTAATCAAGAAGCTATTAGCAATTGATAACTGCTGGCGAAAGGAAAATAAATTTCCTCCAGTGGAGTAGCACCAGGTATATCAACCATACTCCAGGGCAGGCCTCATCCCCAAAATAGTTGTCCAGAACAAAATGAACTCTATGTTATTTATTTATTTATTTATTTATTTATTTATTTATTTATTTATTTATTTATTTATTTATTCATTCATTCATTCATTCACTTATGGGGGTTGTTTGGGTTTGGCAATTTTTGTCTTTTTTTTTTGTTTGCTTTTGTTTGTATTTCTTTTTAGAGGGAGACAGGAGCATCAAGTTCAATTGGTAGAGAGCTGGGAGCATCTGGGAGGATTTGATAGGAATGGGGGAGAATGAAAACACGATCAAAATATATTGTATGAAAATAGTTTTTTAAATTAAAAAATGAAAAAAGAAGATAAATTTGAAGGCACTTGCATCTCAATGGTCAATAAGCCTTCATGGTAAACTGTCACAGTATTGTGACACAGATGTCTACACAACCTTATTAAAGTTTATGAGTATAACAAGGATGAAGACAAGTTTCTGTATGTATGTCCTGGACCCTCCCGGGAGACACTTGGAACAAATGTGGCTTCTTAAGACTAGAACAAGGTCTAAATATTGTAAACCCTTATGAAGGCAAAAATAAAGGAAGTATTACCACCTTGGTTGGTCAACTCATCAGCTCACAGATGAGAAAATAGGATGCCACATAGGGTATTAGGAAATGTGTTTGTATGTCAGCCCGATGTGCACATTAGCTTTAGAAAACTATTATTTTACCTAGGTTATCTTGTTTTCAAAATTTTATAAGTTTAAAATGATAACATACTCTGCATACAAAATTACCAGTGAGTCAGACCTTAGAGTTGTTTTGATGCTTTTCTCCACAGGAGGGAATTGCAATGAACAGCATTGCCAGGGTGTCATGGGCACAGTCTTTTGCTGGGATATGCTGCCTTCTCTATAAGAGCTTACACTCAGTAGAGAAGTCTCCCCAAGTGGACTCTTAGAGCAGATTATCTATCAGCGTCCTCAAAAGACAGATTTTAAACAAAACAGGATCAGATGTATAGGAAGAAGCTCTGACACCCTTGCTCCTGGTCCTATCCCCTTGCTTCAGTATGCCGCTCTCCATAGTGTTAGAAATCTCACTTGGTGCTCTCTACACAGTTACTCAGAGGCACTGCTTCTCAGTTGCAAATTCTAGCCTTGAACAAGGAGTTCTTTTGGTGTAGCTTCTTAAGAGCCTGCAGAGAAAAACATCTTTCTTCTCCTGTGGATTTTGTCTGGTCTGAGCAAATGAATTTGCAGTCCTAGTCTTAGGATGCTGTGCAAGTGTCAAAATGGTAACCAGAACATTGAGTGTACTCCCTCTACCACTTGGCTGAGAGCTACAGAGACATTTGTTTATGTTGGTGTCTAATTGTCTTTGCAAGGTTCTCACACATGTAGGGGTGGTTCCTGTCATTGTCGCTGTAGGGATTGTCCCACTGCTATGGCTGTCAACAGTGAAGAAAATGAAGCACAGTCATACCCATGTCCAACTAAAGCAAGCCACTGCTTACTATGACCTACATGGAATGCACTGTGACACTCAGACTTCCCATGCTACAGGTCAGTCACTCATGCTTGGGGGCTGAGAGTCTGGATAAGAGCTACATTGCCACATCATAGACAAGTTCCTGACAGACATCCTCCTTCCCTCTCTCCCTTCGTCCCTCCCTCCATCCTTCTCACCCTTCCACTGTGTCCACTTGTTAATTTTTTAATGTTATTTTGACTTAATGTAAATTCTCATGGGAACTGCCTTGTGTAGACTGTGTATATCATTATATCTAAGGTTCTTACAAATATGCTGTGATCAGTAAGATTCTTAAAACATTGCTTTAAAAAATGCCCTGCTCAGAAGGGTGACCTAATTTATAGGATCTCTAAAGCACACATATTTTTAATGTGCTAAGTGAATAAACATAGAACTAAAACTGAAAAACAAAACAGAATAGAAATGCACCTTGTAAATGTTACCATCTTCTTCTGGCAGAACATAGTATTTCCTGTTACACATATGTATCTCAAAATGCTATTGTTTCCATATTATAGATTACTATTATGGATAGTTAAAATCTATTTAACACAGACAGCATAAAAGTCGGCTGTTTCTATGTCTTAGATTTGTTATAGCACCAAGAAATGAAAATATTTAGTATTAAATTTAAGAAAAGAAATGCAACACTTTCACATTAAAAAAAATACAAAGCCAAAGCTGAAAGATGTTGAAGAGTTAAATAAAATAAAGTCTCTGTGTTCTCATGAATTGTAATAAACACTGTTAATATTGCAATGATATCAAAATGGATCATAGATCTAAATACAAGATCTGAATATCTAAATTCCTTATGAAAAATCATAAGTCAAAATCTTCATGATGTCTGAATAGGTAATAGTTTCCTAAATGCTATGTCAAGTGTAAACAGAAAAAGAATAATAACAAGTAAACTGAGCTTCATCAAAGTGAAAATCTTGGGTATTAAAGGACACAGCTAAATCCTCTCACTAGATGGGAGAAATTATTTCTTTATCATTTCAGAAAAGCATCAAGCCTAAAATTACCTCAGAATTTAGAATGAAGAAGGACAGGAAACAAAAAGTAATGCCAAAAGATTTGTTTACCCAAGAATGGTAAAATGTTACCTAATTTAGACTCCTCTAAAGAAGAAACACAAATATCTAAGATGTGCATAAACAGATGCAAAGTGGTCAACCAGGAAACACAAATAAAACCACAGTGAAATTCACCTTTAAATTCACTGACAGCTGTTTTTGTTAGGGTTTTTAATGCTATGAAGAGACACCATGACCATGGCAACTCTTATAAAGGAAAAACAATTAATTGGGATGGCTTACATTTTCAGTGGTTAAGTCAATTATCATCATGGTGCAAGATGGTGGCAAGTGGGCAGACATGATGTTGGAGCAGGAGCTGAGAGCCCTTACATCTTCACTCTAAAGCAAGAGGAAGTAGTAAAGGGAGACTTTTCTTTCCCACCACCAGTTCCCAAATAACCAAAATAGAGTCTTAATATTAATTATAAATGATCAGCAGATAGCTCAGTCTTGTTACTAGCAAACTCTTACATTTTAAATGAATCCATATTTCTTCTCTACCTTATGCCACATAGCTCATGGCTTGTTATCTCATTTCCTACATGTCCTGCTTCCTCTGAATCTGTTGCTGTCTCCTCTGACTCTGCCCTTCTTCATCCGAGCATCCTTCATTTGGTTGTCCCACCTATACTTTCTGCCTGGCTACTAGCCAGTCAGCTTTTTATTAAACCAATTTAAGTGACAAATCTTTACAGTATACAAAAGGATTATTCAATAGAATTTCCCCCTTTTTGTCTAATTAAAAAGAAGGTTTTAATTTTAACATCATAAAATTTTATACAACAGAAACAGTTATTTAATAAGAATTACAGTTACAATATCCAGATCATTTGTATCTGGCAAATTTAGAGAAAATACTCAATTATCTATCCTATCTTGGTGAGTTTTGTACCTAAGTCACTTTCTGTCCCAACTAATGAAAACTTTAAATCTAATTATTTAGTCTTTAAATCCAACAAAGACCCAAGAATGGTAAAATGTTACCTAAAAACAAGGACATCTGGCTGCTTAGACAATCACTCTAGGCTCTTCTGTAACACTGGGGCATCCAACTTTGGCCTCCAGGCCTAATATATCTTTTAGACATTTCTGAGAAACAGGCAATTTTGAAGAACTGTTCTACCTAATCTTAGCAAAGTTTCTCAGTCACTTTCTTTGGCAGCCTGCTTGTCCAGTTTGGACACAACACTGTCAGCAATTGAGGTAAGAGCAGTTTCTTTCCTCAAATGACTGCCTTTTGCCATAAGGAAAGTAAACTCCATACAGAGTTCTTTTGATGCCCATATCTTCTCTGATGTAGATTGGTACTGCCAGGAGCAAACGTGTCTCACTGTTATGAAAAGTTTCAGGTTATTAAACATATTAAATGCCATATTCTGTAGATCTTTGAAGTGTTTGAAGACCATCTATCTAACTAAATATATGTGTGTATGACCTTGAAAACATGCATAACATGATTATAAGTTTGACTATTATAGATGACTATTAATCTGTATTTCTTAATTATGCATTACATTTTTAAATGAGCTGCACAAACACAATACCCTAAAGAAGAGTAGAAACATACACACAGCATAACAAAATTAACCTTATATTTGTATCAATAAACCAAAATCCTTACCAATGTAAAACATTTTGAGATTAATGGTTATTTTTTGGGATTAAAGTAAATTCAATAATCTACCCTTTTATCTCATTTCTATATCATATCCTCCTTTTTCCCTTAAAAAGACATCTTTGAATTTAACTGATTTTTTAGTTGTTTTTTAACTATGACCAATAACAACTTATAACCAATCCCCCTTAAATGATAATAAACATCAATAACCCATTTTTGGGGGAGTGTGAGTGTCATTCTCCACACTACTTCCTGTTGTTTGAGGGCACTGAAATCTTTGGGGTGTAGCATGAATCTTAAAAGGTCTTATTAATTAAATCAAACCTGAGGCCAGTTATTGGGGTAAATACTGGAAGGTCAGAGAACCAGAACAAGCCACAGCCACCTCACTTCACCAGTTCCTCAGCTGGTCTTGTTTCCTCAGACTGGAAGCTTCTGTGTCCTCATATCTGAATGGGTCTCAGCTGAATTGCTTCTCGAAAGCCTGAATGCTTAACCAGGCCAAAAGCTTAACCAGCCAAATACTTCTAGTTTCTGGTCCTCACACCTTTTATATCTTTCTGCTTTCTACCACCACTCCCTGAGATTAAAGACTCACTCCCTGGGATTAAAGGCATGTGTCACCGTGCCTGGCTCTTTCCAATGTGGCCTTGAACTCACAGAGATCCCAGATGGATTTCTCCCTCTGGAATGCTAGGACTAAAGGTGTGAGTGCCACCATTTTCTAGCCTCTGTATCTAGTGGCTGTCTCTTCTCTGACCCCAGATAAATTTATTAGGGTACACAATATTTTGGGAAATACAATACCACCACATTGGGGAAACTTTGAGAAAAATCAGGATAATTCTTAAATCTTGGCTGGAACAGTCTGTGAGGCTGGATCATCTCAGCCAGCAGCCTAAAGCTGTTCTGGATGCAGAATTTGAAGGAAATTGTAACAGAGGTGCTCTGAGATGCTGGATCATCTGGACCATATGTTTTTATTAGTATTTGGTCTCCTTGTTCTGAAAATATATAAACTTTTTTTAAATTAAAATTTTTTTCATTCATTTTACACACCAATCAAACATAAATTTTTAAAGATAATGTATATTAAAAGTATGGAATATGTGGTATGCACAGGTCAGTTAAGGATGATTTTTTGTTTTATGTTTGAATAGGTAGAATATCATTATGTGTCTCATAGTTCATCTAGGTTTATTCTTTTATGTCTATATACAGGATTTTAGGGAGCTTTCCCTGTAGCATGAATCTTAAAAGGTCTTATTAATAAAAACAAATCTGAAGCCAGGTATTGGGGTGAATGCTGGAAGATCAGAGAAGCAGAACCAGCCACAGCTAGCCTCACCTTGCCAATTCCTCAGCTGATCTTGTTTCCTCAGCCTGGAAACTTCTGAGTCCTCATCTAAATGGATTGCAGCTGAACTGCTGCTCAAAAGCCTAAAAGATTAACCAGGCTCTAGTTCCGTATTTTCATGCCTTATATATCTTTCTACTTCCTGCCATGACTTCCTGGGATTAAAGGCATGTGTCACCATGTCTGGCTGTTTCCAGTGTGGCTTTGAACCCAGAGTGATATGGATAGATCTCTACCTCCAGAATGCTAGGTTTAAAGGTGTATGTGCCACCATTTTCTAGCCTCTATGTCTATCAAGTGGATGTTCTGTCCTGTGACTCTAGATAAGTTTATTAAAGTGCACAATATATTGGGGGACACAATATCACCACATTTCTCCTTTTTATTTAAAATTTTTTAAAAAAGCTTATAACTAATACAAGAAAAACTATATCCAATAAGTATATACAATATATACAGTCAAGAATTGCATTAACAATGTCTAGTCCATTAACATTTGACAGATTCAGGCAAAAAAACTCCATTATATATTAGCAATGTCCAGTCCATTAACATTTGACAAATTCAGACAAAAAAATTCATTATTTATCCTATTTAAAACAAGCAGTTCCTTTTTAAAAGTAGATTCAATAATCTCCCTTTTTATCTTATCATATCCATATTCTCTTTTTTTGCGTAGATCCAAAAATCTACCTTTTATCTTATCATTTCTATATCTTCCCTTTTTTTCAGAGTAGATTCAATGATCTACCCTTTTCTTTTTCTTTTTTTAAATAAAAACTTTGTATCTAATCTCCTTTGTTTAGCCTTTTTTTGACCATTAACAATTAACAACTTGTAACAAACCATCATAAACAATAACAACTATCCACAAGCCATTGAATGACCAAAAAACACCCACCCCACCTCTTGGGAATATGGGCATCATTTTCTTAAAATTACTTCCTGATTTCTGGGGACGAAGACATCTTTAGGGGATCCTGAAAAGAAAATTTTTGGGTTAATTGTCAAAGTCCTGAGAGAGTAAGCTATATCATTTCCCCAAGTAAACTTGATGTTTCTTTAACCCAGAATGGTTCCATAGCTTTTCATTTCCTGGGGAAATAAAAGCATAAACTCCTCCCCAAAGCAACATACATTTTGACTTAAATTTTGAAATCAATATATTTTTAAAATATAGACGTTAGTTTAATCTAACAATTTCCATAATCCAGTGTGTCTTAGCAGCTGTCATTTCTTTATTAGCAATAAGAAAATCTAAAGACAACATAATGACATACCAAATTCAGACTCTGTGTGTTTCCCACTTTTATGTGGTTTATTATTTTTTTATTACTGTATTCCTTTTTAAGGACTTTACTATTATTTTAAAACTATTTTTCAATCTATAACTGTCTCTACCTTTTCTCTTTTCTCTCCCAAACTATAGACATTTTTAAATACACTGTAACACATTTATAGGTTTATTTCCATCTGAATTTGTCTTTACTGCTTATCTATAATCTTTTTCCGACTACATGAGCTTTTAAACTGCTAAGCAGAGTAGGTATAATCTTCACCTCTATTTTGGTAGCTGGTTCTACCCTGCCTGGTTCCTGAGGCCATAGCTTTATGGCAGAGGTATCAGTTGGTGAGAGCCACATTTACCACCTCAATTCTGGGGAGTTTTTGGGTCCACACTGTCACCGAGTAGTTCACCACCTGATGCACATAAAACCCATTTAAGTGTTTAGTAGCAGGGCCTCTTAAAAGAGTTGCACCCATTTTTTGTTGCTGGTACTGAGCCAGGAAGCTGTCTGTTAAAGGAGCTGTGTATGTTTGCTGCTGGCAAACAGAGTCTACCCAAGAAGTTACTGTTACCAAGAAGGCACATTTGACTCCGTTTTGGTGTTTTTAGAATATTTTTTAGGCTTTGTCTTAAGTGGACAATTCTGGCCCCATGTTGGGCATCATTGTACGTGGACTTTTCCTTCCTGCCTGCCAGTTCTCAAATAACTGACATGGAGACTTAGTATTAATTGTAAATGCTCAGCAAATAGGTCCGCCTTAATACTAGCTAACTCTTACATTTTAAATTAACCCATATTTCTTATCTACCCTCTGTTACTTGACTAGTGGCTTGTTATCTCATTTCCTATATGCCCTGCTTCTGTCTGTTAGCATATCTTCTGACTCTGCCCTTCTTCATCCCAGCATCCTTAGTTTAGTTGCCCCACTTATACTTCCTGCCTGGCTACTTGGCAGTCAGCTTTTTATTAAAGCAATTCAAATGACAACTATTTACAGTATATAAAAGGATTATTACACAGCAAAATTGTCTGATCCACTAAACATGGCTTGATGTATATGAGAGCTCAAAGCCTACCTCCACAGTAGTATACTTCCTCAAACAAGATTATATCCACTCCAACAAAGCCATACCTCCTAATAGTGCCACTCCTTTTTGGGGAACATCTTTCAAACTACCACATTCCACACCCTGGCTCCCAAAGGCTTGCAGGTATATCATAATTCAAAAATGCATTTGGTCCAACTTTGAAAGTCCCAGTAGTCTATAACAGTCTCAAATTTATTCAAAAGCCTAAAGTTCAAAGTCTCTTCTGAGATTCAGGCGATCTCTTAACTGTAATTCCCTATAAAATCAAGATAAAACAAATCATATACTTCCAACATATAATGGCACAGGATATACATTACCATTCCAAAATGCAGGGAGGGGAGCATAATGAGGAAATATTGGACCAAAACAAGACTGAAAACTAGCTGGGCAATCTCCAAACTCTCCAACTCCATGTCTGATATCAAAATGCTTTTCAATCTCCAACTCTGTTCAGCTTTGTTGACTGAAACATACTTCTTTCTCCTTGGCTGTTTCCACTCCCCATTAGCAGCTTTTCTTGGCAGGTATCTTATGGCTCTGGCATTTGCAACATCTTGGGGTCTACAAGGCAATTCAGACTTTAACTTCACAGCTTTATACAATGGCCTCTCTAGGTTTCTATTCCAGGACATCCCTGATATATGCCTGGACTCAGCAACTTTTCTTGGATTCAGATCCAAACTCCATCTATCTTTGGAACTGAAGCCAAAACCACATGGATGAAGCTGAAGGTTCTGCTGATTGCTGGGACTGGATGATGCCCCCACTCCCATTCAATGAAATATTCACCAAATTTCTGTTTTCCATGGTTTCCTTCACTGCCTAAGCTTAGCTATTCTGGAACTGAATCTATACACCAGACTGGCCTCAGACTAAGAGAGTCTGGCAACCTCTGTCTTCCAAGTGCTGGGATTAAAGGCATGCACCAGCACATGGGCTCTATACTTTTCTTTAGTTCCTTCTCACAAGTTGGAAATTCAGCTGAGTAGGATCTTACTCTGAGGTCACCATTCACTTTGTTCCATTTCTTAATCTGTTTATCTCCTTGAATACAGGACTTAGCTCCATTCCACTTTCTGGAGTTCCTTTTCTCCTCCAATATTTTTCCTTGCTCACCTCTTTCTTTTCATTATATATCTTCCTTAGAGTTAACACTAGTAAGCACACAACAGAGTATGTTGGTGCTGGTTTGAGATTTCCTCTAGCAATGGAATTAATCCACAACTCTTCACTTTAGCCTTAGGCAAACTTTTCAGACAAAGACAAAAAGCAGCCACATTTATCACCAAAATATCACAAGATCAGTCTCTAGGCCACATACTAACATTCTTCTCCTCTGAAACCCCACAGTTGAAATCATTCTCTGCACTACTGTTTTCCATGCTTCTGTTGGTATGGTCCATTAATCAGTGTTTAAAGCATTCCACTGGTTTCCTAACCCAAACTCCCCAAGTTCAAATTCCTCTAAATAAATGCATGATCATGCCTTTCACAGCAATACTCCAGTTCCTGGTACTAATTCTGTCTTAGGGTTTCTATTGCTATGAAGATACCCCATTACCATGGCAACATGAAGGAACAACATTTAATTGGAGTGGCTTACATTTTCAAAGGCTTAGTCCATTATCACCATGATGAGAGATGGTGGCATTCAGGTAGACATGCTACTGGAGCACGAGCTGAGAGTCCTTACATCATGACTCACAGGCAACAGGAAGTGGTCTGATCAATTGGATGTGGCTTGAGCATATATGAGAACTCAAAGTCTGCCCCCACAGTGACACACTTCCTCCAACCAGGCCATACCTACTCCAACAAAGCCAAACCTCCTAATAATGCCACTCCCTTTGCAGACCATTTTTTCAAATCATCACAATGGCTATAAGTAAACTAAAAGAGGTCAGAAGGTACTAAGTGTTAGTCAGTAAGCAAATACATCATAGCCCTCTTATTTTGCTTTGGTAATATAAAATAGCACAACTTTGGAAAACAAATTAATTTCTTAAGTTATACTCACCACAGTCAAGCAATTTTATACAAGGTATGCATTCAAGTGAAATGAAAGCCTGAGATCACTTAAAAATTATATATATATATATATATATACACATATATATAAATATTCAAGGCATGTATCTACAATCAATATGTTTAAGATCCTACTTATGCAAGATGTACAGAACAGGTGATATAGAAAGGCAATATAGGTGTGTCATTTGTTACCCAGGGGTTATTGGGGAAAGGATCCTGTGGTGATATTGTGTTCCCCAATATATTGTGCATGCTAATAAACTTATCTGGGGTCACAGAACAGAAAAGCCACTAGATATAGAGGCCAGAGAATAGTGGCATACACACCTTTAATCCTAACATTCCAAAGACGAAGATCCCCCTGGATCTCTGTGAGTTCAATGTCACACTGGAAACAGTCAGGCATGGTGACACACACCTTTAATCCCAGGGAGTGATGGTGGGAAGCAGAAAGGTATATAAGGCGTGAGGACCAGGAACTAGAACCTGTTAAGCTTTTAGGCTTTTGAGCAGCAGTTCAGCTGAGATCCATTTGGATGAGGACGCAGAGGTTTCCAGGCTGAGGAAACAAGGTCAGCTGAGGAATTGGCAAGGTGAGGCTAGCTGTGGCTGGTTCTGTTTCTCTGATTTTTCAGCATTCACCCCAATACCTGGCCCAGGCTTGTTTTTATTAATAAGACCTTCTAACAATTTGTGCTACAGGATCCTGTGGAATTCCTAGTAAATAGCAAGAATTATTTCTGAAGTAATACATATTTTTATAAATCAATAAGATTAATTTCACAAACTTTAAAAAAACCCTAGATTGTACAAATTGAAATTAAGAGATTAATTTTATACTGTGTAAATATCACATTAATTTAAAAAAATCTATCACCCCTTGCATGAAAATAAAAGTAAGTGCTATAGTGGAAAGATATGGGAGAGACAGTTCTGAGGGGATTTGTAAGAACAGATATACCTTCTGCTATGAAGCAGTGTACTGTCACTATCATGGCATAATTGTCTGCAAGGAAGAAGACATTAGTCAGACTGGCTTAAAAATGTGTCTGATAGTTCATAAAAAGTGTTGGCAGAAAATAAATTGGTACTATTTCTTCTGTCCCCACCCCCCAAGCCTTTTCTTATTCACACCATGATTAGTAGCAGCTGGTTAATGTGCTTGCTTTCTTAGGAGGAAAATAGCAAAATAACCTATATGGGATTTTTTTCACTTAATTTGAAGGTTTAACTTTGATCATCTTCTCATAGTTTAAACACGTATATTTAAAACATACCCCATGGCTGAGTTTAAAGCAGGTTATGAGCAGATGCGCACTAGAAGAAAGAATAGGAGAAATGCAAAGTGGGCACTCACCATAGCTACTGCCTTTGTTTAGGAAATATCTGCATCAGGTTCAGAGATAGAAATGAGAGATGGGTTTTCAGACAATAAGTGATAGAAAAAAGACAGAGCTGAATATTCTTCATGAAATATAAATGGGACTTTAATAGAAAACAGGCAGAAATCAGTTTATAGTGACCCAAAATTAAAAGAAAGAGCCATTCTGAGATCCACAGAATGAGACTGACAGATTAGCTGGCCAAAGAGCTAAATAAATGGACTTTAAAAATATAGATGTGCAGTGTGTGGTTTAAAGAGCCCATGGTCCTAATGGCTTTGAATTCCCATCTCAGTGGCATGCACACTATTGATGCTATTTTATGGATGGGAGCTGTTGTTTTTTCTTTTCTTTTTATGAAAATTAAAGATTTTTGTGTATGTGAGTTAATAACAAGAAGTTTTTCTTTAAACATTTTGTGTAAGTCCTACATGAGAGATGGGATATGACTCAAGGAAAATGGAGAAAAAAATGATGTTTTGTTCTGGAGCTCTGCAGTAATAGCTGTGTCTTAGGGAGTGCTGTACAAATGGTGGGGTCTTAGGAAGCTCTGCAGAAATGATGGTATGTTATGAAGCTTCATACATTTTGTTTATATGGCCGAATTTCATCCAGTATATTAGTGAGTAAAAGACACAAATTAGACTCAATAAATAGCCCTTTTGTCAGGGATATATATAGTAAGTCTGTTCGTCTGTGTTCACTCACTTTATAAATAAATGGGAAATGCAATTATAAATAAAAACAATCATGCTGATATTTTCCTACAGTAGTAGGATTTATTTTATGAACTTGAGCACACTGTGTTTGGTGCACAGATGTTTAGAATTACAGTATCTTTTGGTGTATTTTTTTCTTCATTGAGTATATAGTGTCCTTGCCTATCTCTTCTGATTAGTTTTCCTTTGAAGTCTGTTTTGTCAGATATTAAAGTGGCTACACTGTCTTGCTTCCTGGATCCATTAGATTGGAATATCTTTTCCATCTTTTTACCTTGAGAAATGTTTTTCCTAGATGTTAGAGTATGTTTCTTGAATCCAGCAGAA
Source organism: Peromyscus melanophrys (assembly GCA_902168415.1). NCBI lineage: Eukaryota > Metazoa > Chordata > Mammalia > Rodentia > Cricetidae > Peromyscus > Peromyscus melanophrys. The sequence goes on along the minus strand of CABHPR010129987.1, from coordinate 20,390 downwards.
GGATGGATCCTGTTTATGAACCTCATCTCTCACTCTGTTATTTTATTGAGCATTTGAGATTATTTATGTTGCGTGTTATCAGTGAGCAGTGATTGTTTATTCCCATTATTTTCTTGTGGTGATCTGGTGTGGGTTTTCCTCCCTTCCTTTTCTTTGTTGTTCTGATATTATTTATTATTAGTGTTTTCTTTTGTGTGGTTAGCCTTTTCAGGTTGAAGTTCTCCTTCTAGTGCTGGTTTAGAGCTGGGTTTGTAGGTAGCTACTGCTTAAATTTGGTTTTATAACATAATGTCTTTCTTTCTTCATCTATTGTGATTGAAACTTTTACTAATAGTCTGGGCTGGCATCTGTAGTATCTTAGAGTTTGTAGAACATCTGTTCAGTCCTTTTTGGCTTTCAGAGTCTCCATTGAAAGATCAGGTGTTATTCTAATACATCTTCCTTTACATCTTATTTGGTCTTTTTCCCTTGTAGCTTGTAATATTCTTTCCTTGTTCTGTATGTTTAGTATTTTGATTATTATATGTCATGTGTAATTTCTTTTCTGGCTCAGTCTATGTGGTGTTCTGTGTGCTTCTTTTATCTTGATAGACATCTCCCATTTTCTTGTGTGTTTTGTGACTGGAAAATACATTATACGTACACACACACACACACACACACACACACACACACACACACACACACATATATATATATATATATGAACTATTCAAGGTTATTCTGTAGGAAGTAGGTTTGAACCAATCCAATATATATTATTAATGAAAGGTTTTCGTACACCAACATTAAATCTCTCCACTGATGCAATAAGCCAGATGAAGCTGATTAAGAAGACCAGTTTTAATGAGCCAAGCACTCTTGGGTGACTCTCAAGCCCTCCAGAGGTGATGCAGAGGAGAGAGGAGGAGAAATCACATGGTAGATCTTGGGACTGGAGCTTAAAGACCCTGTAGGCATGGTCTTGAGCAATTGTGAGGGAGCAGCTTGTTGGGCTTTCTAAGAGGGGCAGGGTTTGGATGGGGGTTATGAGCTCAAAGCAGAGTTTCCACCTGAACACCCCAACCTTCTCAGATATGTGGGTGATTGTTCAAGTCTGACTACTCTCTGTTTGCATGGGATGACATGAGGAGGGTAAGTTTGGAGTCAATGGGCTCATGCTCAGCAAGAGGTATGGGTGAAGAATCATTCAATTAACTGCCATCCTGGAGAGCTCAGGGATCTGTTCTTTTGAGGAAACAGAGAAGGCAAGTTGCTTTTATCCTGGATAGTTGCCTGCTTGAGCCTGGAGAGATGGTACTAGAATTAATGTCCCAGGAGCTTGGGGGGATAGCACACCAAATCGAGGGATGATGTGTTCCAGGAGTACCTAACCCATCACATCTGCTGTTTCCCTGGAGATGGGGAGTACCTGCATCCATTCTGTAAAGGTGTCAATGAGAGTTAAGAGATAACGAAGCTTATTATGAGTGGATGAATTCAACCTGCCAGCATTTGCCTGGTTGGTGTCCTAAGAGCTGGTGCAGGGGCTGGTGTATTTGGAGGGTCACCTCTGGGTTGGCCATGGCACACATCTATAGGAGGAGTGGGTCTGTAAAATATAGGCTTGAAGATGGGTGGGGTCAAAGTGGGACTCTAGAGACTGATATTAGTTTCCACCGGGCCAGATTTCTTGGTACAGTAGCAGAACTCTTTCCCCAGGAACATGCAGGTGTCTTTAAAACAGCTGGAATAAATTTACATCTTAGTGTCTTAGCAAAAGGCTATGGCTTCAGGTTAAAAGGTATGAACATTTTTAGAAGACAACTAGAGGAAATTTACTGAACAAAAGAGGTTAAGTGAGTGAAGGAGGAGGAGAGAAGGAAGCTGAGGAATCGGGGAGGAGGAACAGAGTTGAACATGCCTGTAGGCTTCCATATCCTCTTCAATGCTAACTTGTTTTTTTTGGGGGCAGGGAAGGGAGTTGGCATTCACCAGAGTTTTGCCATATGTGGCTGGAGACAATACAGTATGCTGTAAAAGCCTCTATACAGTCCTAAAATCTGGGACTAGTAAAATCCACAGAAATTTAAGACCTTGTGAAAATTATTTGTAGTCAGTTTATCAAAACTGCATTTATCAGTGCTGACACTATGCTGAACCTCAGAAATTTCAGTGTAATAATAGCATAGAAAGGGGATGGAAGTCTGAAACATCTTTACAAACCTGAAGTGGGAAGTTACATCTGAAACCTGTTTATCCTTTACTGTGAAGACTGTGAACAGGGCAAACCTGTCTGTCTTTTCAACAGGAAACTTTACTAATGAATTAATGAGCTACAAAAGTGGTTGTAGCCTAGCGAGGAATAGGGGAGAGTTGTTAAACTGGTAAATCTATCATTACCCTTCTCATCAAACACCATCAGATCTGAGAAGGACAAATTTCACCTGAGAAAGTGGAAGTGAGACAGCTTTCCAGCTACCAGCTATCCCAGGTTTCTCCATAGTCATTTTGGGCAGAGGTCCCAAGGAAGTATCAGCCTTCATCTGCCAAATCCAGAAGATCTGACAGATTTTCTGCAGAGTAGGAATTTGGAGAGACTGGCCTACATTGTCTTGGAAAAGTGGGGCAATCAATTCCCCCATGTCCTGCTTGTCCACAGTCTGGACAGGGTCTTAGCAGCAGTTAAGGTGCAAGGCTTTTGCTGCTCCATGGTTGGCTCTGCTACATTTAAAACAAGCTCAAAGTGGAAGTTCTGTGGCCATCCATCTTTCTTGGAGGGAATACAGGGTGCTGCCAGGAGCTGGCATGTCTCTATCATGAGAAGCTTTTTTTTATTAAATGCCATATTCTCAGATCTCTGAAGCATTTGAGGATCATGGGATCCTTATCCCATGTTAGGTATAAACAGTTTGGTATCTCTAGAAGGTAAAACTCAGTTTTCACTGCATAAACAATTTAGTGCTTCTAAAATCAATATCAAGGGGATTGCTCTTATGTTATAAAATCCGGCTGCCAGCAAGATATATCCCTGTACATGGATGTATGGAGGTGCAACTTTGATACTTCAGTAAACCAGCATTATTTTAAATCCTATCTTTCATAAACCTGGTTTTTAAAACAGGGCAGGAATTATCATACAGAAATCTATCCTAATCCAAAGTATGTTGGAAACCTAATGTCTCCTTGGTGGGCCCACTCCATGTGGTCACTTTTATTTAAGATGGTAGTGAAGTCATATGACCACCCTCTTCTCCATCCTTAGTCAAAATTGTGGCTGCCCATGTGACTGTACTTAATTAAGGTGGTGGTAGACCAAGTGTTGTTTTCCAGAGCAGTTCCAATTTGGAGTTACCAGTTTTAAGTTAACTTTTTGTTGCAGATTTTCAACCATACCCAATTTCTTAGATGTTTTTTGTTTAATAAGATAGAACAGCATAAAATGACTTTATCTGTCATTACATCAGATTCAGGGCCAGAAAATCTCAGAAGCAAATTCTGAGCCCAGGCAGCTAGTTGTAATAGCAATGGCTGACACACTGAACACCCAAACTCAGGCATCCAAGACCAGTCAGGGTGCAAGACCGGCTGGGTGCCACAAGCTCAAAAGCAGCTGTACCTCCTGCACCTGAGCCCAGAGGGAAAGGCACTGTGGGGGAAATCGAAAAACAGGGTAGCAGTGCAGGCTGCCCCAGATCAAAAGAAAGCCCAGATGAATGAGCTGGAACAGCAAGTACAAGATTTGGAAAAAGAGGTTTTTTTGTTTTTTGTTTTTGTTTTTTTTTTTTTTTTTTTTGTTAGGAGAGAGAAAGGTATAGCAGAGTTTATTTAAATATAACAGATTTGTTACGGGTAGAGTAGGGGAGGTAGAATTCTAGCATGGTATGCAGAGGGGGGAAGAGGGGTGGAAGGTAGACAAACAGCAAACAGGAAAAGGGTGGGAGTGCAAAGCTCATAACCTGGATGAGGGAGCTCCAACAATGGTAAGGTGTAAGACAGCACCAATTTGAGTAAATTTTGTAAAAGATACCCCAAGGGTGTTAGACCTGCAGCTGCCCATTTCACAAGTTTGTGCTGGAACCCAAAGTCTAAAGCATCCGTTGCTATAGGCTTAGGGCCCTGGGTGGGTGTGGAACATGCCTTTGTGCAGAACATCATCTGCAGGGGGCCCATGGAACAAAGGCAGTCTTTGCTCCAAAACTGGATCGAGGTTGACTGGCATAGCCTCAACTTGACAAGGAACCCTGAAAGTCGGGAGAGGCCCTGGATCCAGACTGGTAGAGAGTGGGTGTAAGAAGAGTGGGAACGGAGGGAAACTCAACTACTCTGGGCCAGTGCACCAAGATGAAAGGTGTCCATTCCCTGATATTAAGTCTCTTCACTGGCATAATAAGCCAGATCAAGCTGAATTAAAAATAAAAGAGTAGGTATTTTGGGCAAAACTTTCCTGGATGGCCTTTTTCAGCCTCCAGAGATTAGACAGGGAGAGGAGACCAGGAAAAATCACACAGTCACTGGAGGCAGTTTAAATATCCCGTAGGTGTGACCTTGAATAGCTCTGGGAAGGGGAGAGCTGCCCCTGGGTGGGCTTTCTGAGAAGGGCGGGGCTTGGAATGGGAGGGGGGGAAGTGAGGCCTAAGCCGAATTTCCAACTGAACAATTAACAGCAACATTTGCATTGTAGTGCCTGTATTATGATTTCAGTGTCTTCTACTCACAGACAAAAATCACAACCAACCAAACTGTCGAAGACAATGTAAATTTACTATAAAACCAACCTGTTATGACTTCCAATGTCTTTTTATCTTTACAAACCCTTTCTCTTACTCATTACAATTAAATATCTTGTTTAAAACATATGAACATCAACTACTTTGCCTGAAAGTTACAACAGGAAAAAAATCTGTTAATCTTTCCTATGTTGTACTGACTCGTTTTCTAGAGAGCTGGAACCCCAGTTCATTGCCCTATGAACGTTGCCCATTTTCTGCCATGAACCTGGGAATTATATGGTTCTATAGTCTTGCAAGTGAGGTATTCTTCAGTCCTACCTGCCTCCCTCCAGCTCACCATTTGGTGGTTGATTAGCTAGCCTGCTGCTGTCCATTCTCTTCATTAAGTGGTGCTCTTGCAAAGACTGTGTGGAGTATGAATAGAAATTCCTGAAGAGAAGCTGCATCATAAACTGAGCCTTCTGTAATGCTGATTTACTGATTAGAACTTGAATGGTTGTGGAAAAGTTGGTATGTTACAGGTTCAGAGCCTAATTGTTTTGAACTAACTTAGCCATCTCATTAGCCAATCCTTGACCATTTCTGTATCAGACCTAATATTCTGTGACTATAGATAAAATATTTTGAAATGTATTAACTTAAACAAACAAACAACCACTAGTGTCCATGAACCCAAATACTAAGAATACCAACAGAGTGTCAAGGGACTATTGCAGAGATTCCACTGCTTTGCTTTAACCCACCTACTTAATGCTCCCCCAATGCATTTGAGAAGTATCTTGATTTGTGACTTTCTTTGTTCCATTAGTATAGTGCTTCATGAAGTTGTTAGAATGTTGGATCATAGAATCATTATGGTCACTCAAATTTGACTTCAATATCACCTATCTCTTATCCCTTTTGTTGTGAGAGCTGTATTTTTGCATTGACAAGAGTCTTTTCATACCGTTTCATATTTATCTTCCAATTTTCACTACATGGCTATACCATACAGTGTGTTAATTTCAGTGTATAGAGTATAAGCTTTGCATTATCTGAATCTGCCCTCCCCTCTTTGTGTTTCCTACTGAATGCCAGTAAGAAAGCTCATCAGTCATAAGCCAATTTATATTAGTATGACTAGTTTGTAAGTACTTCATCATGTATCATCTCTGTGATTCATCCCTCATAGACTTTATTGTGTGTGTGTAGATGTGTGTTAAAGACAGTTTGTGTGTGTATGTGTGCATGAATAAATGTGTGTGTATATTTGTGTATAAATAACAGTGTATGTATGGGTGCATGAATAAAAGCATGTATGTCTAAATGACAGTATGTATATGAATGATGGTGCATTTCTGTGCTTGGAATAGCATGTATATAAATGACAATATGTGTGTATGTGTGTGACACTGTGTGTATATATGAATGACAGCATGTTTATACATGTGTGTATGTGTGAATGGTGTGTATATGAATGAAAGTATGTATGAATGATAGTATGTTTTTATGTGTGAAAATATGAATGATAGTGTGTATGAATTAAAGTGTGTATATTGTGTATGAATGACAGTATGTTCATGTGCATATGAATGACAGTAGGTGTGTGTGTGTGTGTGTGTGTGTGTGTGTGTGTGTGTGTGTGTAAATTACAAGGTTTTTCAGGTAGCTCACAAGAATATGGAAATCTCTATATAGTCTGTCTTGGTTTTGACCTCCTGATTTTCCTGCCTCTGATTCCTAATTGCTTCCAAGTGTTATTTTTTTATTATTAAGAAAAAATTTTCATTCATTTTACACACCAATCAAAGATCTCCCTCTTCCCTCCTCCCCCCCGCCAGCCTCCCTCCCCAACCCACCCCTCATTTCCCCCTACAAGAAGGCAAGGCCTCCCATGAGGAGGCACATTCAGCAGAAGCAAATCCAAGCCTTTCACCCTGCCTCAAGGCTGCAAGAGGTGTCTCATCATAGGTAGTGGGCTCCACCAAGTGTTAAAGTGATGTAGTGGTTTGAATAAAAATGGCACCCAGCCGGGCGTTGGTGGCGCACGCCTTTAATCCCAGCACTCGGGAGGCAGAGCCAGGCGGATCTCTGTGAGTTCGAGGCCAGCCTGGGCTACAGAGTGAGTTCCAGGAAAGGCGCAAAGCTACACAGAGAAACCTTGTCTCAAAAAACCAAAAAAAAAAAAAAAAAAAAAAAAAAATGGCACCCATAGATCCAGTCCAGAGGGAGTAGTGCTATTAGGAAGTGTGGCCTTGTTGGAGTAGGTATGTCTTTGTTGAAGGAAGTGTGTCACTAAGGGGTGGGCTTTAAGGACTCAGAATCTCAAGTCCAGGCTCAGTGGCTCACAGTTTTTTCCAGCTGCATTCGGATCAAGATGTGGAACTCTCTGCTCCTTCTCTAGCACAATGTCTGCCTGCACACCAACATGCTTTCCATCATGACAATAATGAACTAAACCCCTAAACTATAAGCCAGTCCCAATTAAGTGCTTTCCTTTATAAGAATTGCCTTGGTCATGGTGTCTCTTTACAACAATAAACCTCTAATTAAGACAGATGACATCTAACCCATCTTAATTGTGTTATGTTAAATAGATTGCTTTAGTTCAGGTTTAGTTTCTTAATCTGTAAAAAAGATAGTAATAGTACTTTCTTTGAGGATTAGAAGTAGCAAATGTAAATTTCTTATCATAAGAGAAAAACAATTTATTGTTAAATCATTTATTAATATGTCCCAAATAAGAAAAATTATGATTATGATATTTATTGTCTGTCTTAGGTCCATGTACCTATGTATAAGCTGATTTAATTTTCTCTCTCTTAATTTTTCATTTTCTGTCTTTTAGATTTATCCTTCTCATGAGAATAAGAGGGTTGAATTTATTTAACTGTGCTCCAAATAAACCTTCATTTATTAGAATTTATATTGAGTGAATCAATGTTCTTTCACATCTCTCTCTCTCTCAATTTTTGTATTTTTAGTCTGATGTTATAGAGCTCAGGGGATTTGAAAACATCTTAGACAGGAGCAGGACAGAAATTTCCTATAGAGAAAGAAAACAATGACTTGTTTACTTTTCTCTGTTGATTTAGTTTATCACTACATAACATATCAAGAGGTCAGCTAGAAAGGACAGTGAGTTAATGCAGTAGTTTCACATCTCTCTATTGCAAACCCAAGACAAGTATGGCTAAGAAATTAAACTGGAGGAAAATATGATGCCTGCAGCAGGCAGGAAGGGCGTGGAGTTGATTTCAAAGCCATATTCTCTTTTAAATAGATTGAACAAGCAGGTTTTATTATTTGAGAAACTGAACATTCTGGCATAGGATAGAACTTTGGGAGTGGGCTCATTCCTAAGTATAATTTAAGGCCATACATAGTTCAAGAAGGAAAGATGGAAGATACCTTTAACTCTGGGAATGTTCAGCTTTTGTCATAAAATTTTAGCTTTTATAGTGTCAGAAAATACTATACTGGCTACTGAGGGAGAAAAGTATTCTAGGGTTATCCAAGTATAAACTATACAGTCCATGAAATCAATCACTCTGGTGAGATATAACCATCTGCGGTGATAGTGGCACTGATATTATGGACGTAACCAAACACTCTCTGATTGTATTATTCAAGGGCAAAACTGATGTCTATTACTCTAAACATGGCCAAGAACCCTTGGCTGAGGAGGCCATAGGTTCTAGGGGAAAATCTGCTACTCTTAATTTGAAAAATAGACTTTATGTCAAACTTTATTCTAAATATTTATTTTTCTATCCACTTATTATTAATTCTCAGTCCTTGTCAGAGAAGTTTCTTTTGCAGCAGACAGTGATTAATTCAGAGACTTCCAACTGATCAAAGTGTGAAAAACAAGTTAATCATGCTCAACAATAGTGCAAGATCTATATCACTCTCCCTCCCTGCAAGGCTCAGGGGACATCATAAAAGAGGGAGCAGAAAGACTGTAAGAGCTAGAATATGGTCAACACTGTGGCAAAACAGTCTTCTTGACACGATAGTGCTCACAAACCCACAGCAGCTGTGGCTTCCTATATAAGATATACATAAGATCATGCCAGCCAACATTCCAGCATGTATGAGGTCATCCTCCTCACTAGGCCTCACCCTTATCTCAGGAGCTATTGACCATTGATGGCTTTAAGGTTAAGCAAAGTGATTCTTCATCAGACACTTTTACTTCACCAATGCTCCAGTAGATGGCCCTCCACCTCTCCACATATGGACAGCATTAGTTGTATTTCATGCATTATTAAAAAACACACATGAATTGTAAGGGGGACACAGCTGAGGTCAGAGGGAGTTCTGGTAGCAATTAGAATGACTGCGGAAGAATAAGTTTTATAAAGTATTTTTAAAGAGAAAAATATATGTAATTATTAAGCATGAGAAAGCTATGGTAGAAATCACTGTAATCTGGCACATAATCATTCTCGATTGGCTATAGATTGCATACTAAGAAAACACAAGAACTGAAACACAATTAAAGCAGATTGAAGCACTGGATTCTCTGTGTCAGGCTCAAAGAACATTATGGTTTCATCAAAGAATATTTACGATTTTGTTGTTGTTGAAGGACGTAAGGTTGTGAAAAGTGTTTTTTTAACCTTTAGTAAGCAAGCATAGAAAATGAGTTTCACTCTGGTATTTTCATATGTACATCATTGTATTTTGCTCATATTTGCCCTCTCCTTTCTCCTGTCCCTCTTTCTCTCCTTTCTTCTGTGTCTCTTCCGCCCTCAAATTTTTATCCCCTCCTCATATTCCTGTCACATCTATCTGTATATACATCTCAAGAGGCTCCAGGGAGGGAAAATGCCTCATAAGACAAAGCATGTGATATTTTGCCTGCCCATCTCTGGTACTCTCTGTTTCTTCTCCCTTTTAGATCTTTTCCTCCCATAGTGTGAATAGCTTTCATAAAGCTTAAATATATTATTATCTGTTCTTTTTTATTTATTTTTTATTTTTGTTTATTCTATGTGTCTTTCACATCATGTATCTTGATCCCATTCATTCCCTGTCCCTCCACATCTGCCCTCCACTGCTGCACCACCACCTCTAATAAAACAAAATTCAAGAGAAAAAAGGAAAATAAAATGAAAAAAAATTTAAAAGGGCAAAAATTAAAAATCTTATCATGGCAGCTGCAGTGTGACCCAACAAGTCATGCCATATACCCCTTTGTCCATATATCTCTACTTACAAGTGTTCATTGCAAAGAGTCATTGATCTGGTTTGGGGCCCCTGGTTTCTACCACACAATCAATGCTGGGCCCACTAGGACTCATCTGGTACTTCCTGCTGCTACCCTGTGTTGTGGAGCTCTTGTTGCTTTGGGTCTATGGGTCAGGTCACTTCACATGCTCCAGCAGATCATAGATGGGGTGAATGTTGGGGCAGGCCAAATCATAACCCTGGGCCTGGGCATAGACAGCTAGCTATAGGGTTGGTCCACCAGATGGGAAATGGAGACAGCTCTCCCATGGTCACAATTTTGAGGCTGGCTCTCCCACACCTGCAATGAAAGTGTTGGCTCTATTGTGCTGCCCTGTCAAGGTGCACCGCCTGCTCTCCCGAGTGTTGCAGCTGATGAGGGTCAGGGACGACTCTCCTACTCTTATGACCATAGGGCAAGCTCTCCCACCTGCCTCAGGCATTGATGGGCAGGGGTGTCAACTCTTTTCTGTCCGTGCCCGCATAAGGCAGATGAGTAATGGGGACAGCTGTCCCATGCTCATGATTTTTGGGATGGCTCACCCACACCTCCGCTAACAGTGTTGGTTCTGTTGTACTGCCATAAAGGGAAAAAGTAAAGAAATAAGCCTCCATTGATTATAAGACACATACTGAGTGATAGTTTCTTATACCAGTCAAGCATGTGGAAAGTGTGTGCTTGGGACACTAAACAAAGCCAAAGTGGTAAATAGGGGAAATAATTTGTAAGGAAAGAGTCCTACCCAGGCTGGTAGGGACAGAAGGAAAACGCATGAGAAGGAGGACAGAGGGTCCAAAGTACATAGTGTACAGATATGCCATTGTGAAAGACAAAAAAATTTTACCGATTAAAATATGCTGAATAGTAACAAAAGAACTGAGGATACCTAGAATATGTCATTTACAGATCACTTTGACAGTCGTTAGCATTTGCCTTCTAATTCATTTCAAATGTAAGTTTATTTTCATCTAAATTAAAATTGTAAAACTGAAAACTAGAATTATTTTGCATTTTGTTCACAAAACATTTTTTTGTTTTTTTTGGTTTTTTTTCGAGACAGGGTTTCTCTGTGTAGCTTTGCTCCTTTCCTGGAACTCACTTGGTAGCCCAGGCTGGCCTCGAACTCACAGAGATCCGCCTGCCTCTGCCCCCCGAGTGCTGGGATTAAAGGCGTGCGCCACCACCGCCCGGCCCACAAAGCATTTTTACATGTGTTAATGATTATACTGTTTTATCAACCAAACAAGAACGAATGGTTTCCTGGTCTGTTATGAGAAACCCAGGGTTTGAGAAGGTAAAAGTCACTTGCTGGTGGTGAACAAATACTATTCAAGCCCTTTCGCTATGCAAGGCTCCAGTGGCCACAAGATTCACTGGAAGATCACCTGGTTCTTAGATGCTGACTCTGATTAAATCCTTCATTTACTTTGTCATTGGTAGGGTATGATTATTCTGATTCTATGTCAAAAAAATAAGATTAACTTTTTAAATTCCGTAGAGATACTACAAATGAAACAAAATTATTTGTTTGGGTGAAACAATTTAGACAATAACAGAACCAATACTCCAATATTCCTATTTTGAATAACATTTTAGAAATTGTTGAATCTTATACAAATAGTTCCTCAGATGCCATTGTCTCTGTCTGTTTTCTGCTGTTATAAAGAATAGATGGGAGTAGTGAGGATTTAGTAATTAAGAACACTTGCTGGGCATGAGGAGCTGAGTTCAAATTACCAGCATTTATGGTAAAATGTCAGAAGTGTCTGTGTGTGCATGTAATTTTAACACTGTGTAGGGCAGAGACAGGATTCCTGGGGCTTTCTGACTACCAGCAGAGTTCCAGGTTCGGTGAGAGACCTTGTCTCAAGGGAACAGGGGCAGGGCAAAGAAAAGAGAGAAGGAGAATTCAAGCACAAGCTCTGGACACTAGACATTCTCCTCTGTATAAAAAAACCCTGTCTGTGGACAGAGCACTCAGGTTCCAAATGCCTAGCGTGTGTCCTGCTTCCTATGGAGAATTTCAGCACATTTGTCAAGGACACTCAAGCTACAGCAGCTGCTTTGTGTCATTTTGTTTTTTCTTCTGTCCCACCAGTAGATCCTGATTTAGAACCATATTGGAAATTCTAAAGCAAACACCCGTCTTGTGTCTTTTGACAATATCCACTGTTTACTTGGTCATGTCTTCTTTGAAATGTTATATCTAATTTTAGTGATATTAGTTTGTAGACTTATTTCAAAATAAAAAAATCCCAAATGGAGTCAACCGGTCTGTCACTTTTCTCTAATACCTGCAAAAAGACAGCCCTTCAAAAACAGAGGTTTGTTTTTTTTTTTTTACCATGGTATATTTTCCACTTCAACACAAACTATAAATGCTAAGGTTGGAATAACAGTGCCTAAGGGAGGGAGAGAGGAAGGAGGAAAAAAAAGAACAGGAGAGAGAATAAAATTTCTGTCTTTCTGTAGTTGTTGTTTGTTTTGTTTTCTTTTGTTTTATCAAGGTCTGGAGAAACTCACCTGTAACAGTAGCAGGTGCTAGCTTTGGTAATAGGTTCACAATCTTGTAGTCCTCTCATGTTATCTGGCCTATTAACATTTCCCAACAATTCATTATTGATCTTGTTACATATATCAACCATTTTCTCTAGAGTTTTAAGTTTTGTCAAGAGTTACACAGAACAAATGTACATTTTTTTTTAACTTTATTCTGCCTGCAGACAGCATGTTCCCTTGTTCATCCACAGTCATATAAATTTTTAAGACATGGCTTTTTTCCTCTTCAAATTCTGATTCTAATGGTCTTATCTTTCTTTTGAGTCTTGGAAGTTTCTGGAGTTATCTCTTCTACCTTAATTTTGTTTTGCTTTGTAGGTGATTACTCTCATGTTATATTTTCTTTTCGTCCTTTGCTTTGGAAGATTATTTTTGTTCATCTGTTATTATGATGGTTAACTGCCCTTACTCTTGTTCTCACTTTTTAACATAAAGGAATTTATTTATAACTTTTCCATAAACACTGCTGTTGACATTTTTTGTATTATTGTAAAGTGACTTTTCTTCTCGTGTTTTCCATACAGAAGATAATTTCCATTTCATATATCTATTAGGTCAAAGGTTATGTAGAAAAAATAGTTTTTAAACAGAAAGATTTTATTAGTGGTAGTATTTTCTCATTTATTGGATTATTTTGATAGAGTGTCCTTTATGATAATAATGCTTACTGTAGTTTTGCGTGTCTCTAGATATGCAATTGATTTTTATAACTTACAATTGAGTGAAGCTAATCCTCCTAAATCCTAAAGTTTAATTCTTAATGCTTGTTGAAATGTTCATTCAGTGTATCATTAACATTTTTGTAATTTACCATCATCTAGCTCCTTCTGATCTGAAAAGTGATAGCCAATGTGGCATCATTATTTAGATAATATACAGTCCTCCTTGAATTCCTCACAGTTTTTTTTCATTATTCTTTGTATTGTTTGCTATCTACAGATTGTCGTTGTATTGTTTCCTCACATATTTACTTAGTGCACAATTCTTTTTTATTTAGGAATTTTATCTTTAACGTCTACTGTCCACATAGTTTATAGCAGTACTATTCTCACTGCCTTTAGATTTGTATTTGCCAAATCCCTGTTTGTCTTTTTATTTTTAAACTTTATCATTTCACTTTCAGCTGTGATTCTGGAAAGCAGAGTATTGACATTCAAGTTCTCTATTGCAAAACTTAACAGATTGTAGATGAATTGCTAGACGGTCTTATTAATAAAAACCTGGAGCCAGATATTAGGGTTAAAACTGAGAGATCAGAAAAGCAGAGAGAAGCCAGCCACATTCTCATCAGCCCTCAGCCTCCAAAGAGACCTGCTTCCTGTATACCCATGCCTATATGCTTTTCTGTTCTGCCATTTCATCTCATTTCCTCTCCAGGCTATATCACTTCCTCTTCCTGCCCAGCTCTGTCACTTCCTGTCTGTCTGTACAGACCTCCAGACCTTTATGGTTAACTAGTGTTGGAATTTAAGGCATGTGCCACCATGCCTGACTCTGTTCCCAGTGTGGCATTGAATTCATAGAGATCCAAACAGATCTCTGCCTTCTGAGTGATAGTATTAAAGGCATGTGCTACCATTGCCTGACTTCTATGTTTAATGTAGTGGCAGGCCTTTTCCTCTAATCCTCAGATAAACTTCATTGGGGACACAGATAAAATGTCACCACATAGTCCCTATGTTTGTTGGAAGAACTTAATCTGTTATACCTACAGAACTGCAATATTTTATTTTATTTTGAGAGAGGGTCTCACTCTAGTTAGGGGAGCCTGACCGTGCAGATTTGCAAGCCTTTTTCTTCTAGAGTGATTTTTCTTTTATTTTATACTTTATTCTTTACATTATGTTTAATTTTACTTCCTTTCTGCTTTATTTCTTTATCCAATTATATAGTTATGCTGTTATGAAGTTTAATAATTTTCTTTTTCTCCATTTGCTGACTTCGAACTTCTACCATAACTTATCTGTCATTAACCATTTTTCTATATCTCCATTATACAAATCTTCATTTAATATTTTATAAAAATAAGTTTATACCTCTTCCCTTACTAAAGTCCCATATCACAATATTGCTTCTTTTTCTTCAATAAGGAAATGTATTCCCTTGCCCACTGCTTCCTTGAAACTCGCCTGAACTCCCTATGAGAACGCTGAAAGTCAATTGCTTTATTCTGCTTTCTTACATCAAATCTTAGTCTTGAATAATTTACTACTTTTATATTCAGGCACTTATTAGAATTTTCTTTGTAGCATTACTATATGAAGTCTTGTCTATCTTTTCACTTATATATCACCAGATGATCTGATTCAATTACCTGTCGTTATAAATCCAATACCAAGTTCTTGGCTTATCAGTGTTACCTCTTCTTCTGTTTGATCTATTAGGTAGTCTAACATAACTATTCCTTGAGTGCTTCCTTCTTTCCTGTGATGGTATGTGAGAGTACTCACTGTACATGGTGTTCTTATGAATGACCGGGAATGATCTCTTCCCTCATTACTATTAATCTCCAGCATCTGTAGACAATTCCTCACTACCATATGGCTTTAGAACTGAAAAGTTTGGTTACTAATCTTGCTAACCTCAGTATTTTGTCAAACATTTCTTTCTGTGTGGACACATCCAATATTTATTGCTCTTTATCACTGAGTTGAAGAATTTTCATAGGACATTCCTTGATGGATGTGTTGTCTCAGTCTTCTCCAGGTTGTGATAATGTACTGAGTCAAGTGTTCTTCAGTTCAGGAAGCTTTCTTCCATGGCTTGTGTACTTACCTCTCCTGAATCGACATCTTTTTTCTTATTTTAGAACATCTATTCCTTTTTTCATGAATCTATACTCCAAAATGTATATACTTCATGAACATTTCTGTATAATTGACTTATTCTTCTTGTCTATTAACTATTCTTCCACTTAATCACCTAAGCACTCATAGTGCTTCTCCTAGCTTTTATGTCATCCTTTTACTCTCTAAATAAAACTCATAATAATAATAATAGTAATAATAATAATAGTAAAGGGATTTTAGTTCTTGAACCTATGCTGAGTCTCTTATTTTTGTCTTTTGACATAGTCTTGTATTTCTTTTAACTCTGATTTTCAAAGCAGTTGTATATGTTTTTTTACTAGCCTTTTCAGAATTTCCTGTGCAATCTATTCTTTGACTAGAAGCACTTAGAACAAGATGTCATTTTCTGTGGCTGCTTGCTGAAATGCCTTACATGGGAACCCTCCTGAGAGCAGTACTATTCACAACCATCTCACTCTCTGTGGTTCACACACCAGCCTGGCAGTTCTAGTCTCTTAGATGTGCCATAGTGTAATCTCCTGTGCTCTCTAAAACTCAGATGTAGAGACAAGAAAAACCCTACTGTTGTTTTTTTCTTACCCTTAGGTTCCAGGAGATCCTAAAGTTTAAAAAGAAAAACATGAAGCCCAGAAGATCTGTAATCCACTGATTGTCTTAAGATCTTTGCCTTGGGATTTTGTGTTGAGACACAAATTTAACCCAAGGGAAGGAAGTACAAAACAAGTTTGTCATATTCTTGCTTGTTATCCCACCAAAAGTGTATGGTGGAGGCCAGAGAGTCCTGAGTAGAAGAGTATGAAACACCTCAAACAACTCTCCCAGAATTCCCTCTAACTTTAAGAAAAGAATATTTTTCATGTTTGTCAATGAAATATAAGAGTAGTTCTTCCTAGTCTCATATATAGTATTGGATGTGCCATCTATCATCTACGGCTTTGGGCCTCAAGCATCTTTATCACTAAAAATCCAAGCTGTTTTCACATGTCAAAAATTTTCCCTCTTCCTGCATGCTAATTATGTCAATTGTGCAACTGCCATATATGCAAGTTAGACACACCACTCCTTGTATCAACTCTGAGTAAGGAAATAATTTTGGAGTAAAACTTGGCAAAACATCATTTTGAGTTGCCAACAAATTTTTCTGCAGGATTTCAAAACATTAAGTTTTAGTATTCACTTTCAAACTCAAGCCAATTTTGCTTAAGGGAACACTATTGTTTGAGCTGAGAAAAAAAAATCAAATGTAAACTGTGGTTATGCATCTGGCATTCTTACTAAACATATGCAAACAATAGTTTTGCTAGTTGGTTTTTTTCAATAATACAAGTTTCAAAATATGTATGCATATGGAATTTCTTTTTGCCTTCAAAAAGTTAAAATCACATTATGACCCCAAAGATGTGCTCCTCAGAAAAGGGAGAGAATAATGCATATCCATTTCCGCAGTCTTTTTTTTTTTTTTTTTTTTTTTTTTTGTAGAAATGGAACCTCCCTCTTTTCTATTACTTCTCTTGGGTCATGTTTCACCATATACAGTTCTCAAAGCAGCCACAATCCTAAGTTACAGGAGCATCACATCAGTGTCTTACAGGCAGCATTTAGTAGCCTCTTTGACATTCCTTGTTCTCTATGTTTCCATGTCCTTTTTCCCACTGTCCTCTTTTTCTATTATATATGTGTATGGTGAATGAATATCTGCATGTATGTCTGTGCACCACATACATGCCTGGTACCAATGGATTAAAGAAAGGGGTGTTGGATTCTTTAGGACTAGATGGTTGTGAGCTGCCATGTAAATGCTGGGGAAAGAATCTAGGTTCCCTGGAAGATCAACCAGTACTCTTACCCACTGAATATTTATTGAATTTTCAGGTTCTGCCATGCGGCAGTCATGGGATTTAGAAATATTAAGTCGGATTCTCTTCTTTCAGATAGTGATATAGGTGAGTTTGTAACTTTTGAAATCTATTTTAGAGCCCTTTGTACTTATCATTATTATATGTTTAACTTTTCCATATCCTTCTATGACTGAAAGCAACCTGTAGATGGTAGCCCCACTGTCTCTATTCTTTAGAAGCAATTGGAACAATAAATAAAATATATTGATTATTTTGCATCAAAAGTTACTTCAAGGGACTAGAATGACAGCTCAGTGGTTAAGAGCACTGGCTGCTCTTCCAGAGGATTGAGGTACAAGTACTAGCTCCTTGGCTCACAACTGTAACTTCATTTATAGCCTATCCAATACATTCTTCTTGCTTCCAAAAGCTCCAGGCATATAACTGGTATACAGACATATGTGTAGGCAAAACATTCGTACACAAAATAAATTTTAAAAAATTTAAAATAATAGACATGAAGAATTGCCACCCAGTCAGATCCTCCACATCATTCTCCAGGGACTATCCAATTGATCCCTGGTGATGCACCCTCTTCAACTACCAAACTCTAACCCAGGGCCTACATCCAATGCCCTGGTCTGGTTTAGTCTAGCCATCCCTACTTATCCTTTCCACAAACTTCTAGGCTTCTTTCAAGACCTGCCCCTTATGTCCCCAACTTGCTGACTCTTCCATTACTATATTAAAATGCTCTATACTGCCTGATCCTGCACATATTTCTCTAGGATCTAGCCTGATCTAGACTAGAGTCTAGTCTCCTTCTCTCATGGTTGAGCCTACCACAAACCCCAGATCTGCATCCAAACTCAAGCTTGAACCCGGACATACATCCAGCACCAAAGCTCACTTCCTATTGTTCACCTGACATCATCCCATCTAAACCCAAATCACTCCATTCCACCTAAACCATCTAGAACTCCTATGTTCAACCCAAATGGAACATCCTATCTTCTGTTCCAACCACTTCTGTCCATATCAGACAAGAAACTAATAACAGAACTCCATATATCTAGGTCTCATCACAAAAATACAAATAATATGAAAAATGAAGCCAGTAGCTGCCTTCAAAACCCATAAGTCCTATAGAAATGTTCACCAATGAGAATTACTTCAATGAACCCCATGACACAGAATTTAAAAGAACAACCATAAACTTCATCAAAGAATTCAAGGAGTTTAAAGAATAAACAGAGAGAGAGAGAGAGAGGGAGAGAGAGAGAGAGAGAGAGAGA
>CABHPR010129986.1:0-42270 GCA_902168415.1 Peromyscus melanophrys | reverse complement strand
GGTTTCCCTGCATAGTTTTGGTGCCTGTCCTGGATCTCACTCTGTAGACCAGGCTGGCCTCAAACTCACAGAGACCTACCTGGCTTTGCTTCCCAAGTACTGGGATTAAAGGGATGTGCCACCACTGCCAGACACCTCTGCCAATCTTAACTTGAGTAGCTTGACCAAAACAGTGAGTGTCTGGTTTCTCCATTGTAAATCTTGTTTTGTTTTCTCCTTCCTAAAACACTTTACTTCTTTAAAGGAACAGCTCATGTTCAATATTTGGGTAATTATGATTCATACTATGAGAACTAGTCACATAATTTTTACAAATAAAAATGATGAAGGGAGATGCAGGGTGAAAGGCAGAGGATGACAAAAGAATCAAACTGTGCAACGAATGTAGAAGCAACCTCCCTAAAGGGGATGCAGAGAAAGACACTGGCTTAAGTAAGGACTGTTGGAAACTAGCCAGGCCTCTAAAGCAACAAACACAACCACCTGTCAGTACAGTAGCTTCCTTGATAATATTGTTTCTTATGGGCCTATTATGTGAAAACTCTCCTACTGCTAGAGCTGGAAACAAGAAGTGAGGATTTACAAAGAAATAAGGAGGGGAGCTACAATAACTTGTGTTGAGTGTTTAGTGGACTCAAATTGGAGATGTCAGTATGTATTCTTTATATATATATATATATATATATATATCAATGTAGAAAAATAATCATAGGTCATCATGTATGTACAATAAAGCAGATAAACCTTGGAGGCAACAAACTATGGTACAAGTGAGTACTTCTAGAGCCAAAGTATTGCTTCCAAAATACCATTTTCCAGTAAAAAGAGTAAGAGAATCATGAAAAAATGACTAAATCTTAGGTTGGGCCCCGTTTTTTAATTCCAGACATAAGGGAATGCTGTGAAAACAAAGAAAGATAAACAAAACCACAAATCTTACTATGATGTGGCCATGTTGGAGACTATGGCACATTGAAAGTGGTTAGATACTGGATATAAAGTAAATATCCAATTACTTTCCAGCCTGTAGGGCCTGAAGACAAAGAGGTGTTGCATGAATCCTAATTGGTCTTATAATAAAAACCCAGAGCCAGATATTGGTGTAAATTTTGAAAGATCAGTGAGACAAAGGAACAAGTGGCCACTGCCACTTCTCACCTTGCCAACTCCTCAGCCGATCCTGTCTCCAGGAATCCTCAAGCTAAATGCTCTCGAGTCTTCAGCTGAAAAGGCCTGAGTTCCTGTCTCCTCATCCCTAATATGCCTTTCTCCACCTAGCCATATCATTTCCTGTCTTAAACTTCCTAGTTCTGGGATTAATGGCATGTATGCTTCCCAAATACTGGTAGCAAAGTCATGAGATCTCAAGTGCTGGGATTAAAGGTGTGTGTCACCACTGCTGGTCTCTGTTTCTTTTAGACTGGATTAATGTTGTGTAGTCTTGGGTGGCCTTGAACTCACAGAGGTCCAGACTGACCTCTGCCTCCCCAGTGCTAGGATTAAAGGTGTGTGCCACCACTGCCTGAGCTCTATGGCTAATTCTGTGGCTAGTTCTGTCTTCTGATCTTCATGCAAGCTTTATTAGAGTACAATGAATTATCATCACAAAGGAGCATGTAGATTTCTTTGGTACAGTCTTTGTTATAAGGCTAGTACTTCTGTTTATCAGCTCACTAAACAAGACAGATGAGATCTGCCAGATCATCAATAAACTCCAACAACTGGCCAATATCTTATATGATGGAGGGGCTGTTGGGATTCATTCTCTTCAGATGTTCTTCATACATTTTACAAACACCTTCAATGCATTATTCACAGACTTATAGTCATTGTAAGTCCTGCCTTCTGGGCTCTTGGTAGGCTACACAGGCAAAATGGTATGAGATATTGCACCAAATGCTTTGCTGCAGCTGCTGCCAATGAAGCATTAATAGCTAGGGATGGGCTTGGAACAGGTGCGTACAGCATGCTGTAGTGAACATTTTGTATGATAGCAATCGTGTTTCCATTTTGTTACACTTGAGACAAGATTGAATGTATGACATGAAACATGAGTGATCTTTTCTTTCCTGAAATCACCATTGCCCCTATGCTCCTTTTCTTCCTTCCTTCCTTCCTTCCTTCCTTCCTTCCTTCCTTCCTTCCTTCCTTCCTTCCTTCCTTCCTTCCTTCCTTCCCTCTCTCTCTCTCTCTCTCTCTCTCTCTCTCTCTTTCTTTCTTTCTTTCTTTCTTTCTTTCTTTTCTTCTTTCCTTCTTTCTTAAGCATTTTTATGATAATCTGATAGAAAGTGTTGTTTGCGATTTAAGGTTGGTTCCAGTTCTTGAAACTGTTCCTATCTGCTTTATAGCAGTGACTACACAAACCCTTTGTGGGGGTAGAGGCAGCGACAAGGTTAGTTATGTCCTCTGGAGAAGTCTTGATTAAAAAAATAAAGAAATGTTCTGCAGTTGTAAATAAATAAACAAATGAAGTAAACCTCCAGCCAGATGTGGTGCCATGTCCCTGTAATGCAGTGCTCAGGAAGGGCAAAGGCAGGAAGACCATGAGTTTAAACTATGTAGATAAGGTTACATTTGAGGTGAACTTGACAAAAGACCCTGTCGCAAATATCAAACAAAAGTCGGCATTCAAGGGTCCGCAGCAGTATAAATTATCAAGCAGGTAAATGGAGAACTAGCATTTTTCTTCTTTACTGTAGAATATCAAGTAAGATTTCTACCATTTTATCATATGTAACTTGATGAAAGACAGAACAATATTTTTCAAATATACAGTGAAATCAGGAATTTCAAATCCCAAATCAACAACAACAACAAAATAATTAGTCACTAGGGTAAAAGTTAACAACTGAACTATCACTTATACCTTCTGCGAGAAGGAAAACCAGTTTTCTCCAATAGAGTGACACTAGTTATGTCAACCAATCCAGGACAGGTGTCATGTTCAGGAGTAGTTAACCAACATGTAAGGGACTCCACAGTCTTTTTGTGTGTTTTTATTTGATTAGAGTTTGGTGGTTTTTTGTTTTGTTTTCTGGTGTCATTTTGTTTTCTTTTTTGGGGGGGGTGGGGTGAGGACTGTTGCTGTATTGTTTTTTGAGAAAGAACTTAAAGTTGGGTGGGTAGGAATGGGGAAAGGATATGGAAAGACTTGGGGGAGGGGAAGAATATGATCAAAATGTGCTGTGGCATAGTCCTCTTGTACACTGTAAAAATTTGTCACTCAAATTGGTTTAATAAAATGCTGATTGGCCAGTAGCCAGGCAGAGTGACCAAACTAAGGATGATGAGGAGAAGGACAGAGTCAAGGAGACACCATCTAGCCACCCAGGAAGCAAGACATGCTAAAGGACAAGTAAAGCCACAAGCCACATGACAATACATAGATCAATAGAAAAGGGTTAATTTAAATGTAAGAGTTAGCTAGTAACAAACCTGAGC
Organism: Peromyscus melanophrys; assembly: GCA_902168415.1. Classification (NCBI taxonomy): domain Eukaryota; kingdom Metazoa; phylum Chordata; class Mammalia; order Rodentia; family Cricetidae; genus Peromyscus; species Peromyscus melanophrys. The sequence goes on along the minus strand of CABHPR010129986.1, from coordinate 38,829 downwards.
TATTGGATGAGCACTTATAATTCATATTTAGCCTCTGAGTCTGTTATTTGGGAACCAGTGGTCAGGACACGGAAACATCTGTTTACAAAAATATACATAAATTTCAAAATTGTTTTAAATAGTAAAAGTTTGAAAAAAGAAAAAATTATTCATTAAGTTACATTAAAATAGAAGACTAAAGATTAATTGTACCAATGATTTTATTTTCCCACATGAGACATACTTACCCAGAGCTCTTAGATGTAGTAAATATGATTAAGTTAAAAAATTATTATTTTACCGTTATTACAGTTTGTATTGCATTTGTGAGGTTTAGCCATAGAGAAGATTTTGGCAAACATACTAAAGATAAGATAAGACAGAGAAACTTTGGTGCATTTGGTAGTGATCTCAAATAGGAAGGACATTTTTAAAAGATTAGTTTAATTTCTCTGCATTTTGGAATATAAGTGAAATAGGTAATAACCCAGGAAAATGTAAAAGTTAATGATTCTTGTAGTAAATCTCCTAAACACCAAAGAATTTGAAAAAATAAATATCTAGGAAGATATTTCTCAAAGTTCATTCTCATCAAATAATTTTCAATAAATCTTTGAATTTGATTTTAGTTTCATCTTCTCAGATTGTACAAACTGATGGAAAGATTTCAATCTTCAATTATGGATAAACAAAATCCTATATCAAATAAAACTCCTGGAATCTGATAAAAGAGATTAATTATGCTTAGAACTACATATGAAAAATGTTATAGCAAATTATATGCAGTTTTTCATTAAATAATAACACTCTGATTAATAGGTTTTTATTTCAATGATTCACAAAAATTCAGTATTAGGAAATTAAGAATAAATAATTGTAACAATTGACCAAAGAATATAAAAATTTCATCTTGACAGACTCAGCCAAGTTAATTTTAGGTACCTTATCAATTATTCATAAGAAATTTGGGCCGGGCGTTGGTGGCGCACGCCTTTAATCCCAGCACTCGGGAGGCAGAGCCAGGTGGATCTCTGTGAGTTCGAGGCCAGCCTGGGCTACCAAGTGAGCTCCAGGAAAGGCGCAAAGCTACACAGAGAAACCCTGTCTCGAAAAACCAAAAAAAAAAAAAAAAAAAAAAAAAAAAAAGAAATTTATCAATTAGGAATAAGAGACAAAAATAAATCCCTAGAATGATAAATTATATTTGTTAAAATGACAGCCAATATTATGTCTGATTGCAAAGCATTAGGACCATTTTCCTGAAAGTCTGGGAGAAGATAATATTACCAGTATTAATTTTCAGTTGATTTTTAATGTTAGATTTGTTGAAACACGATTTTGAACAGGGGAGTTCATTCTTTTCAAGTATACAGTCTGAAAATTAGACAGATGTACTTATGTCACCGGAATAAAAATAAAGTATTTTCATATTTTCTTATCGGTATTCTATGATTTCTGGGATCGCAGACTGTAGGGATGGTCCATCTGACACCAACTCTGTGTTTATCTTTTCCAGAATTCTGTGTCAGATCATGACTTCTTCATAACAGCTGATAATTTTAAAATTCACTCATGTGGTTACAGTAGCATTATTCATTTTTACATGGTAGTCACATATTAATGTATTTTAATATATATTTATAAAGTGGCTGAGCCTATTTTCATATACGCTGGTCCTGTATGATTTTCTATATAGTTACATTATTCATGAATAAATATAACATTTTCTTACTGTATCTTTGTTTTAAAAAATTGTAAATAGGTAGTGAGAATTCCTTTTTCTCCTCCTCTTAATTTCTGTCTAAATTATAGAACCACTATAATTTCTAAAACTAAAAGAGAGAAAAACAAAATAGTAAAATTTTGAATTATATTTGCTTTGCTCTGTCTATGTCAAGAATGAACACCTTAATTTTAATTCCTTACCTCTGATGGTAAAATATCTTTATACAGTGAAATTTTTCTCATTAATGGTTTATAGGGTGCAGCGTTATAGAGTTTGCTCATTTAAAATTGTGTGATTTGTCTTTAATTTTCACTTTTAACTGTTCACTGATGGTGTATGGAAGTTCAGTTGATTGTTCCTACTTTGAACTCTGTCAACAGCTTAGTCACTGTCTTGGCCCATTACTGTCTCTGTATGAAATTCTGAAGTCTTAATCTGCAGGATGGTTGTGAATACAGACAGATCCCCCTTTATGTTAATATTTTATGTATTTTCTAGACTCACAGTCTTTAGTTAGGACCTGTAGTGCACTGTTAAATGGAACTATGGAGGTAAGACCTTCTCTCCCCTCTCTGAGATCAGTCAGAAGTAAACTTTCTTCATTAGTATGATAGGTGGAGAATTCTAACAGAGGCCTATGTTTCAGTGTTGGAATCTCCAACCTTGATGATATTGGACTTGATTGTATTTCCATGTATTTCAGATCTTTTTTTCTTTGTTTTTACATTCTCATCACGGGTATAAACATTTTTATTATATTTTCCATGTAAAATCACTGTATCTTATGCAAAAAGCTGCTTTTTCAGGCTGGGTGGTGGTGACGCATGCCTTTAATCCCAGCACTCGGGAGGCAGAGCCAGGCAGATCTCTGTAAGTTTGAGGCCAGCCTGGTCTACAGAGCAAGATCCAGGACAGGCACCAAAACTACACAGAAAAAGAAATCCTGTCTCGAAAAAAAAAAGCTACTTTTCATGTTTTTTATCTGATATTAATATTAGGACTATGGCATTCTTTGTGTTGGGGTTCTATGGTGTATTTACCTATTCTTTTACATTTAACAAATGTCTTTATATTTGACATTGGCCTCTTTATAGGCAGCAGATATTACTTCTTATTGGTTTATATTATTTGACAATCTATGACATTTAACTTAGTGTTTATACAGTTTATATTTAATGTAATAATTGAATTTACAATATTTAATTTTTTAATGTTTTCCACTGCTTTCTGGTTTATTTTGAACTAACTAATTAAATATGCAAATATATCCACACTAAGTTGCTCAGTATTACATCACTCACTGCAGTGAAGACACTTAAGAAGGAACATTTTCTTCTCTTTCCCTTACTCTGAGCTATTCTTGTCCTGTATCATCTTTCTATGCATGTTATAAAAACATCAGTACTTTGCTTTTGATTTTCCTTAGACAGTCACTATTTTATCATTTACAGAGTTTTAAAAATAATAAGCAACACATTTCAACTTTGACTACTTCCTACTTCTTCATAGAGCTTTCAAATTTTTGTTGAGTTTTGTATTTCATGTTGTATCAGTCATCTGCCTGGGAACTTCCTTTTAAATAATCCTGGTAGTGTGGTACATGGTGAGAGTCATCAGAATATGTTGTAGACACACATAAAATTGTCAAACACCAAAATTAGTCAATTTAAAGAGAAAATATTCAGATTCATCTAGGATTTATCCTATGATTTCTCAAAAGCTTGACAATTCTTTATTATATATTTAGCTCTGATAATTTTGGGGGTTTGTGAAAATTATGTTATTTGACTGCAATATGTTCTTCTGTTGTCCTTGGATGGTTTGCTGTGTTCTTCTCATCTCTCTCTCTCTCTTTCTCCCCTTCTCTGACTGTGTGTGTGTGTATGTGTGTGTGTGTGTGTGTGTGTGTGTGTGTGTGTATGAATAACAATATTTTTGCTGAAATTATTGTTAATTCTGGCCTCACTAGTCATTTATCTTCATCAATGTATTATTTTATAATCACTATGATATTTATTTTTATCATTGTAGCTTTATAGTAAGTTTGAAGTTGAGTCAGTCAGTTTTCTGTTAGTTTATTAACTTCATTACTATGCTATCCACTACAGGACTTTTGACTTTTCCTTTAAACATCACAACAAGGGTTGGGGATCAAGTACTTGCACTGCAAGTGTAAAGACTGAATTTCAGGTCCCAGCCCCGACACAAATGCCAGTTGAACATGGTGACCAGCCCATAATTCTAGTACACAAGAGATAGAAACAGGAGATCTCTGCAGCAAGCTGGATAGCAAATGAGTAAGTGTCAACAAAGTCTGGATTCAGCTGAGAAACCCTGACTCAATACATAAGATGGATAAGATGGAAATCTTTCAAGGAAGACTCCTGATGTCAATCTTGAGCTTCCATACAATTCACCCTCACACACATGTATACTCACATACATGCAGAAATGCTTGCATAAATATACATGTAAAACATTTTGAAAAATAAAGTTTAAAATGAGTTGTCAACATCTGCAAAATAGTTGGTTAAGAATTTGAAGGAAATATGTTAACTCTATAAACCATGTTGGAAAGAGTGGATATCTGAATTATTTCTAGTTTTCCAATCCACGAAGATGGAATACTTCTCTCTTATTTCAGATATAGTTACTTTCATTTAATCAGTTTTGAGTTTTCTACATATAGATTTTATATGTGATTTGATTTGATATAGCTACAATTAATGCTTCATTGTTCAATGTCAAAATAAATTACATTTTTATTGTTTTTCAAATTCTAGTCTTTCATTGACTTTAAGGAGGAAAGCAGTTTTTTTTTTCTCACCTTATGAAATAGCTGTACTGAAAACCATTTCCAAGTGTTTATCAACTATAACTTTGTACTTAAACATTCTTGTCAGGTGTAAAAACAGGTATTTTTTTTATTTCTAGTTTGTGTCTTTGTTACCATTCCTTCTCCTCTTGTACTTTTGTATCTCTCATATCATGATGAATAAAATTTGGGAGAAAAGGCGTATTTGTATTTTCCAAAAACATAGAAGGAAAATATTCTGGAACTTTCTGTCAAGTATAATATTCCATATAGACAGTTTATAGATGCCTCTTACCAAGAGAGTCCATTTCCTTATTTTCAGTTTTCTAAGAGTGTTCTGAATGTGTTATGGATTTTGTCCAATGCATTTTCTGCATCGATTGATATGATTATATGGTTTTGTCCTTTAGTCTGTTGATATGGTGGATTACATAAATTGATTTTCAAATGTGGATGTAGCTTTGCATACCTGGCCTAAATCCAGCTTGGTCGTTTTGTACAATTCTTCTCTTATATTGTTGCAGTCAATTTGTTAATATTTTCATGAGGATTTTTTACCTGTGCTCATGAGAGATAAGGGCATGTACTTTTTCTATTTTGTAATGTCTTTATCTGGTTTTCATATTAGTATAAAGCTGGCATCATAAAAGGATTTGTGAAATGGCTTTCTATTTCAATTTCCTGGTAGAGATTGCAATGAACTGGTATGGTTTCTTTCTTAAATGTGTTTTAAAATTCACCAATGTGACATTGTTTGCCCTGTAGATAATTATTCATTCAATTCAATGATTATACACTTATTCTGATTACCTATTTTTGCTTTTGTGAGGTTTGGTAGTTTCTGTCTTTCATAGAACCAAGCTATTTCACCTTAGTTACCAAACTAGTAGGAATACCCATGCTATGCCTTCATTAGCCTCTTTGTGATGGTATTAGTTAAGGTTATCATTACTATGATGAAACACCTTGACCAAAAGCAACTTAGGGAGGGAAGGTTTTATTTGGCTTATATTTCCACATTTCTGTTGGTCATTGAAAGAAGTCAGGGTAGGAACTCAAACAGGGCAGGAACTTGAAGGCAGGAGCTGATGCAGAGGCCAAAGAGTTGTGCTTACTGGCTTGCTCTCCATGGCTTCTTCAGGGTATTTTATATTTTATTATAGAACTACCAGCCCAGGGATGGTACCACCCACGATGGGTGCTCTCCCCCATCAATCACTAATTAAGAAAATGCCCTATAGGCTTGCCTACAGCCCAAACTTATGAAGCAATTCTCTCAATTGAGTCTCTCTCCTCTCTGATGACTCTAGCTTGTGTCAAGTTAACACAAAACTGACCAGCACAGTGACCTTGGGAAGGTCTATTGTTTTTCATCTATGATATCAGGAACTTGTACAATCTCTATTTTTTCTTTAGTATAGTTTGGGAGGAGGTTTATTGATTTTATTGATCTTTAAAACAATAGGATTTGATTTGCAGGCTTCATTATTTTATGCTCTTAATTTCATTGATTTCAACTCTAATTTTTCCTACTTATTCACTTCTGTTTGCATTAAGTATGATCTTTTATTATTGATTTTTAAATGTTTCTTCCTTTCTAACATAGTCACTGCTGTGTCTCCCTCTGAGGGATGTTTTTATTATAACTGGTGACTTGTTAAGTTGTGTTTCCATCACTGTGGTTCAGAACTTTTTACGATTTCCACTGAGAGTTCTCAGTGGTACTGCCAATTTTCTGCATTTTTATATAGAAGTGTAAATCTAAGTCTCCATGTAGCTGACATTTTTTTCTGTCTTTCGCTTCTTATACTCCAGTTTAACTCATCTGTGATTGGATGACATGCTTCTTTTAACTTGTTAATGTCCTAGAACGTTGTTGTTGAGTGTTCTGCTTGAACTTGAGAAGGGACAGCTTTTGCTGTTTTTGAATTCAGAACAGGTTATATATCAGTTATGTCCCCCTGGTCTTAACTTTAACATAGTAAAATTACATATAATAGAACAGTTATCAAGCAAGAATGTAGCTGGAGTTTTCCTGTGTCCACCCGGCTTCTGCAGCCACTAAGACCCAAGTAAGCACACAGAGATTTATATTACTTATAAACTGTATGGCCATGTCAGGCTTCTTGCTATCTAGTTCTTATATCTTAAATTAACCGATTTCTATTAATCTATAAGTTACCATGTGGCTTGTGGCTTACCGATACTTTCATATCTTGCTTCCTCTGTGTCTGTCTGGCAAACTCCTGACTCCACCTTCCTGTTCCCAGAATTCTCCTCTCTGCTTATCCCACCTATACTATACTTCCTGCTTGGCTACTGGACAATCAGCATTTTATTTATCAATCAAATCAGAGCAACATAAGAATCACAGTTACAATATCCAGTCCACTTATATTTGGCAATTTCAAAGAAAAATACTTTATTTATCCTATATTTGTGAGTTCAGGGTTTCATATCTAACTTATCTCTTATCATAACCAAGGAAAATTATGACTATCTAGTCTTTCAACTACATCAAAGACCTCAGAAGGATATATTATCTAAGTAAACAGAAAGAGCATTGCAAGCAACTTCCAAAAATCTAGAATGATAGAGACAGCTGCCTGCCTGGACAGTCATTCAAAGTTCCTCTGTAATGTGGGAGCATCCATTCTTCAGCCAACAGGCCTAGAGTCAAATGGCATCAAAGTGTGGGACCTAAAACCTGAAAAAGCTTAAAAAAAATCTAAACGGAGCTAAAAACAGCTTCCTAGCTGTATGGAGGGTTTGCAGTGGCATGTGGGCTTGACCTGATATATTCCCATGGTAGTGTCCTCCATTTCCTCTGGTTCATACACTCTTTCTACCTCCTCTTCCTCAGGGTTTCTTGAGCCCTGAGAGGAGGAATTGACAGAGATATCTCATTTAGGGCTGAATGTTTCAAGGTTTCTCTCTCTCTTTCTCTGTCTCTCCATAATGTCTGACTGTGGGTCTCTGTATTTGTTCCCATTTGCTAAAGGAGGAAGCTCTTCTGATAATGGCTTAACATGGCACTGATCTATGAGTACTGAATAATGTAATTAAAAGTCATTTTATCACTACATTTTTTAAGACTAGTAATATTTGATTTTACCCTAGGTCCCTAGGTTCTCTAGTCTCAGTTCCTTTGTCACTCAAGCAGTGTTGGGTATGGGTTCCATCTTGTGGAATGGACCTTTAGTGAAGTCAGATATTGGTTGGTTATTCCCACAAGCCTTGTGCCACCATTGAACTAGTATCTCTTGCAAGCAAGACACCACTGTAGATTAAAGGTTTTGTGACTAGGTTGGTATTCATGTTTTTCTTTGATCTTCAAGTACTATATTGAACAAATATGGAGAGAGTGGACAATCTTATCTTGTTCTTGATTTTAGTGGAATTGCCTTGAGTTTCTCTTTGTTTGGTTGATGTTGGCTATGGGCTTGCTGTAAACTGCTTTCATTATGCTTGGGTATGTCTATTGTATCCTTAATCTCTCTAAAATTTTTATCAGGAAAGTGTGTTGGACTTTTTCAAAGGCCTTTCTGTTTCTAATGAGATGATCATATGGTTTTTGTCTTTATTTATATGGAGGATTACATTCTTTGCATTTCTAGTTTGTTAATTTGGATATTCTCGCTCTACCTCTTAGTTAATTTGGATAAGGGTTTGTCAATCTTACTGATTTTCTCAAAGAAACAACTCATTATCTCATTGACTCTTTGTAAATTTGTTTTATTATTGCTGTTTGTTTGTTCCTGGTTTGTTGATTTCAGCCCTGAATTTGATAATTTTTCTGTAATTCTCATTTTGGGTGTGATTTCTTCTTTCTGTTCTAGAGCTTTCAGGTGTGCTGTTAAGTTTCTAGAATGAAATCTCTGCAATTCTTTTATGTATGCACTTAGTGCTATTAACTTACATTTCAGAATTGCCTTCATTGTGTTCCACAAGTTTGTATAAGTTGCCTGTTCATTTTCATTCCTATTCTAGAAGGTCTTTAATTCCTTTCTTAATTTCTTGACCCATTTTTTTTATTCAGTATAGAGGTATTCAGTTTCCATGAATTTGTAAAGCTTTCTCTTGTTGATATCCAGTTTTAAATCATGGTGGTCAGATAGGATGGCAGGAGTTATTTTAAGATTCTTGTTTATGTTGAGACTTGCTTTATGTCTGAGTATGTGGTCAATTTTGGAGAAAGTTCCATGAGTTGCTGATAAGAAGATATTTCCTTTTTGTTTGTGTGGAATGATCTGGAAAAATCTGTTATGTCCATTTGGTTTAGAATATGAGTGGTTCCTGTGTTTCTCTGATTAGTTGTTGTCTGGATGACTTGTTATTGGTCTCCTACTATCAGCTTGTGAGGTTCTGTATGTGATTTAAGCTCTGATAGTATTTCTTTTATGAACTTATGTACCTTGTGTTTGATGCATGGATGTTAAAAATTGTAACGTCCTCCTGGTAGATTTTTCCTTTATTTGTATATAATGTCCTTGTATATAATGTCCTTCCCTGGCTCTTCTGTTTAGTTTTGGTTTGAAGGTTATATGTATGTATGTATGTATATATGTATGTATATATATATATATATATATATATATATATATATATATATATATATATATGTATAAATGGTTACACTAGCTTGCTTCTTAGGTCCATTTGCTTGGAATATCTTTTTTGCTCCTTTTAGATTGAGGTAATATCTATTCTTGATGTTAAGGGTGTTTCTTGAATGCAGCAGAAAGATGGATCCTGTTTTCTCCATACATTTAGTCTATGTCTTTTTATTGCGGAATTGAGACCAGTGGTGTTGACAGATATCAATGAGGAGTGTTTGTTGATTAGTGTTATTTTATGGATGTGTTATATGTATGTTTCCCCTCTTTAGTTTCTTGCCTGGGGACTGTTTATTCTTTGTGTTCTGTTAGGGGTAGTTAACCAATTTTGGTTATGGTTTCTTTCTTTCACTTTCTATAGGTCTAGACTTGTAGGTAGATATTTCTTAAATTTGGTTTTATAGTGGAATATCTTGTTTTCTCCATTTATTTAGATTGAAACTTTTGCTAGGTATGGAAGTCTGAACTGCAATTTGTGGTCTCTTAGAATCTGTACAATATCTGTCTAGACCCTTCTGGCCTTCAGTCTCCAGTGAGAAGTCAGGTGTAATTCTAACATTTCACCTTTGTATGATCTTCTTCATTTGAAGCTTTTTTTGTTATTATTTTTTTTCTGAGACAAAGTTCTCTGTGTAGCTTTTGAGCCTGTCCTGGAACTCACTCTGTAGACCAGGCTGGCCTGGAACTCAAAGAAATCGACCTGCCTCTGCCTCCTGAGTGCTCAGATTAAACGTATGTGCTACCACTGCCTGGCTGTTTTGTTTGTTTGCTTGTTTGTTTTTGTGGTTTTTTTTGGTTCATTTGCAGCTTTTAATAGTCTTTCTTTGTGCTTCATGTTTACTGTTTTGATTATTATATGTCAAGGGGACTTTTATTCTGATCCTGTCTCATTGGTGTTCTGTATATTGCTTGTAACTTAATCTCCTCCTTTACTTTACAGAAATTTTCTCTCTCTCTCTTTTTTAAAAAATTAATTTGTTTGATTTACATCCTGGTTGCAGGTTTCCCTCCCTTTTCTTCTCCCAGTCCTCCCCCACCCATTCCCATACCCAATCCACTCCTCCTCCTTTTCTGTTTAGGAAAGGCAGATCTCCCATGAGTATCAACACAACATGGCATCATCAAGTTGTAGTTAAGCCTAAGCACCTCCCTGTGTATTAAGGCTGGGCAAGGTGACCCAGTATGAGGAGTAGGGGCCCGAAGGCCAGGAAAAGAGTCAGAGACAGCCCATACTCCTGCCATTAGGACTCCCACAAGAGGACTAAGCTACACAGTTAATACATATGCAGAATACCTAGGTCAGTCCCATGTAAGCTCCCTGGTTGTCAGTTCAGTCTCTGTGAGCCTCAATGAGCTAGGTTAGTTGATTCTTTGAGTTTCTTCTGGTGTCCTTGACCCCTCTGGCTCCTATAATCCTTTCCCCCCTCTTCCAAAGGATCATTCTGTTGAAAAGGTTTTCTGTGCCTTTGACCTGAGTTTTTCTCCTTCTGTTTCTATTATTCTTTAATTTGATATTTTCATCATGTTACAGATTTCCTAGATGTTTCATGCCAGAATTTCTTTAGATTTCACATTTTCTTTAACCACAGTATTGATTTTCTCTACCATGTCTTCAGTGCCTAGGATTCTCTCTTCCATCTCTTGCATTCTATTAGTGAGGCGTGCCCCTGAGATTCCCATTTGAATCCTCAATTTTTTTTATTTCCAGATTTCCCTTAGTGTTGGCTTTCTTTATTGAACCTATTTTTCACTTTCAGGTCTTGAGCTGTGTTATTCATTTCCTTCCACTGTTTGCTTGTGCTTTCATAGATTTCTTTAAGGGATTTATTCATTTCTGCTCTAAAGACCTCTAGCATATTTGTAGTCTGTTTAAAGGTCTTTGTCTTATACTTCAGCTATGTTGGAATACTCAGGGCCTACTCTGGTAGGGTTTCTGGACTCCAGCAGGGACATACTATCCTTGCTGTTATTGATTGTGTTTTTACTCTGGTGTCTAGGTATCTGGGTTTGAGGAGATTTTCATTCTAGGTTCTGATATCTGCTCTTGTCTTAGTGGGGTGGATGTTTTGTTTCTCATTTCTTTTGCCCTCTCTGATTCTTAGGAGAGTATGGTGGCTGTGTGTTGTCTGGTAGGAAATTATTCTGGGATCCCTATAGGTGTGGCCGCTGGAAATCCCAGACAAAATATGTTACTAGCTTTGAATGCTGACACTTAGAATTGTGTATGGGCTAGGATGGGAGGGTTCTGGGGGTCCACAGGAGGGAGTAAAGCAGGGTGTTCCACCAGGATTTGCTTAGTCCCCAGAAGTAGGGGCAGAGACTGATGAGAGGGTACAACAGATGGTCTGCTGCAGAGCTGGGGATGACTTGGGTACAGGATTTGGCAAATGGAGGGAAAAGTGGTGATCTGCAGTTAGCCTTCCTGCTTCCCAGGCTGGAATGGTTTGCAGGTTTCCAGGGAATGCCTGCTGGAGTTGGGAGCTGGGAGGAAGTAATGAGTGGGGGAAATGAAGTTTGGAGAAGATCTGTGTGATCCAGTAGAGATGCCGGTGGGAGAAGGAGACTGTGGCAGCTGGTACTCTCTGGATAAGACAGGGCATTGAATTTGGGGAAGAGGAGGTAGAAGTGACTATCTGCAGTTAGCCTACCTGCTTCCTTCCCATAGTCCACTTTAATTGGGTTAGTAGGCTATATTTTTCAGGTTTTAGTATATTTTTTAATATTCTAGACAGTAATCCTCTGTCAGATGTATAGATAGCAAGGATTTTCTCCTCTTCTGCCATCTATCTCTTCACTTGATTATCAGTTTCCTTTGCTATATAGAAATGTTTTAATTTCATGGTGTCCTATTTGTGAATGGTTATTTTTATTCCCAGATATTTATTTCTGGTGTCTTTGTGAATGATCAGGTAACTGTAGTTACCCGGAGTTATACCTGGGTCCTCTATTCTATTCCACAGATCTTTATGTCTACTTTCACACACATAGTATAGCTAAAAATAAGGTGTGGTGAGTCCTTCTGAAGTAGTCTTTATGTTTAGAATTGCTTTGGCTATGTTTGGTCATATATGTCCACATAAATGTTGAGGTTTTTTTTCCTATTTTTGTGAAGAAATGACCTGGTATTTTTATTCACATTTCATTGATTCTATGAATTGCATTTGGTAGACTTGCCATTTTCACAAATTGATTTTTAATTCTTGAATATGGAAGGTCTTCTGGTGTCTTCACCAATATCCTTCCTTAGTTCCTGTCTTAGTCTTAGTCACTGTTCTGTTTCTGTGGAGAGACACTATGGCCAAGGCAACTCATAGAAGAAAGCAAGCATTTATTTGGAGGCTTGCTTACAATTTCAGAGGATTAGTCCATTATCATCACAACAGGAAGTATGGCACCAAGCAGCCAGTCACTAGAGCAGTACCTGAGAATGAACTCCTGATCCTTAGGCAGAGAGAGAGAGAGAGAGAGAGAGAGAGAGAGAGAGAGAGAGAGAGAAAGTGTCTGGGCTTGGCCTGGATTTTTGAAACCTGAAAGCCCACCCCTAGAGACACACTTCCCCTAAGAAGGCCACCCCTTCTAATTCTTTTAATCATTTACAATGGTACCACTCCCTGGTGACTAAGCATTTAAACTTATGAGCCCATCAGGGCCACTCTCATTCAAACGGCCATAGTGCTCTAAAACTTTCATTGTATAGATGTTTCATTTACTTAGGTTCAAGCCCAGATAGTTTTGTGGCTACTGTGATTGTTTCTCTGGTTTCTTTTTCAGTGTTTTTTCCTAAGTATTTAAGATGGCTACCCATTTCAGTGTGTTAATTTAGTAACCTTCCATTTTGCTCAAAGTATTTACCATTTCCAAAAATTTTAGCAGCATCATGCCTACAGAATTCCTCATCTATAGAATCGTATCATCCACGAAAAGGAAGACTACTTGTCTTCCAATTTGTATCCCTGTTAGTTCCTTTTCTTATAGTCCTAGATAAACCTTCAAACACTATATTTCACAGTAGTGAAGTGAAGGACCATTCTTATCTTGTTCTTGATCTTAGGGAGACTATTTTGAGTTTTATTTCATTTAGCGTGATGTTGGTTATAACTTTGTTGTATAGTGCCTTGATTTTGTTGAGGTACACTGTCTTCAACCCTAGCCTTTCCATTACATTTATCATGAATGTATGTTGTATATTATCAAAGGTCTGTTTCACATTTCTGTATTGAGTTCATCTATATGTGATAGATAACTGTGATTTATGTACATTGTACCATCCTAGAATCACTAGAATGAAGACAACTTAGTCATGATGGATTATATATATATGTATATATATATATGTGTGTGTATATATACATACATATATACATATGATAATTCATATATATGTGGTTTTGATCATGGAATCCATTTGCTAGCATTTTCTTAAGCATTTTTGTATCTCTGTCCACCAGGGATATTGGTCTGTAATTTTCTTTATTTTTTCCCTTGAAGATTTATATTTATCTGTTTTGACATCTGGATAATATTGATCATAAAAAGCATTTAGAAGTGTTCCTTTTTTTCTAAGTATTAGTTTAAACAGTATTTGTGTTCGTTGATTCTTTTGCATTCTAGTGGAATTCTGTAGTGCATCTATCTGAGCCTGGGCTTTTTATTAGCTAGACTAATTTTTATTACTGCTTTAGACTCATTGCTGGTGATGAGTCTGCTTAAAGTATCTATATTGTCTTAGTTTAACTTTGGAATGTTTGAGCATCTAGAAAATTGACAATTCTTTTAGATTTTCAAGCCTCGTGGAACAACAGTTTTCAAATATGTTACGATTTTTCTGAATTTCATTAGCATTTGTTGTAATATTTCTTTTACATTTCTAATTTTATTGATTTGGTTATTCTCTGAATTTCTTTTCATTAAGTAATACCTTGCCAATTTTGTTTTTTCAAAGAACTGAATTATATATTCTTTGTATTGTTTCTTTTTTATTTTATTATTATTTCCCTTTTATTGACAATAGATTTTTTTAAATTGTAATAATTTATACATATCATTCGTTATACATCAACATTTTCATAATCATGGTGCCATGATTTTTTCCCCTTTTCTTGAGACAGGTTCTCAATACGTATATTTGGCGGTCTGGAACTCACTGTGTAGAGTAGACTGGCCTTGAGCTTCAGGTGATCATCCGGCTTCTATCTCATAGTGCTAGGATTGAGATGTGGGCCACTGGTTTCTAAAATTTCGCTAGAAAATAGATTCTTTTCTTATACAATATATCCTGATTAATGTTTCCCTACCCTCTACTTCTCCATTTCTTCTCCATCTCCTCTCCCATCCAGATCCATTCCCTTCTGTCATTAGAAAAGAACAGGCTCCTAAGAGATTACAACAAAATAAAATATAATAAGATAAAACAAAAACAATTGCATCAAAGTTGGACAAGGCAAACCAAGAGAAGGAAAAGAGCTCAAGAGAAGGCACAAGTATCCGTGACCCTCTCTTTCACACTCAGGAGTCCCATAAAAATAAACTAAGCTGGAAACTATGATATTTATGCAGAGGACCTGGTGAAGACTCATGGATGCACTGTGTTTGCTGCTTCAGTCTCTGTCACTTCATATGACCTTTGCTCCGTTGATTTAGAGGCCCTTGTTCTCCTGGTGTCTTCTAACACCTCTGACTCTTATACTCTTTCTTCCTCCTCTTTTGCATGGTTCACTGAGCTCTGAGGTGTGGGGGGGATCTGATGGAGACAGCCCATTTAGAGCTGTGTGTTCCAAAGCCTTTCTCATTGCATAATGTCTGGTTGTGAGTCTTCATTTATTGTTTTGGGGTTTGACTGTTCTTTTTTTCTAAAGTCTTAATGTGAATAATTAATTGATTAATTTAAGAACTCACTATTATTATGTTAAGGCTACAAGCATTTCTCTTAGGAATAATACCTTCATGTGTCCCATAGATTTTGGCATATTGTATTTTCATTCAATTCTAGGAATTTTAAATTGTCATTATTGATTTCTTTTTTGACTCAAGTATCATTCACTAGTATACAGTTTAGTCTCCATGAGTTTGTGTACATCCTGTAGTTTCTGTTGTTGATATATAGCTTTATTCCTTTGTGGTCAGATAGAATACAGGATGTTATTTCGATTTTCCCAGATTTGTTGTGTCTTAAAATGTAATTGATTTCGAACAAAGTTCCATGGGTTACTGAGTAGAAAGTATACTCTTTAGTGTTTGAGTGGAATGTTCTATAGACATCAGATAGATCAATTTGGTTTATGATGTCGTGTAGTCTAATGATTCTCTATTTAATTTTTGTTCAGGTACCCTGTGTATTGATAAGAGTGGGATTTGAAACCACCCACAATCACTATGCTAGGGTTGATCTGTGGCTTTAGATCTGGTAGTAGTGTGTCTTTTATGAAACTGGGCATACATATGTCCAGTGCATGTATGTTTAGGATTAAAATATCAACTTGGTAGATTTTTTCTTTAGTAAGTATGAAGTGACCTACCTTATCTCTACTGAGTAGTTTGAAGTTGATTTTTTCAGGCACTAGAAATGATACAATCTGTTTGTTTCTTAGTTAAATTCGTTTGGAATACCTCTTTCCCTCCTTTTATCTTAAATTGGTGAACAGTGTTAATGATGACATATGGTTCTTGGAGACAACAAAGAAGTGGGACCTATTTTCTAATCCATCCTGCTAGTGTCTTTCTATTGGAGGATAAGGATAATTAGTTAATATTCAGAGTTATTCCTGAAAGATTTATGTTGAGTCCGGTCACTTTGTTGTTTTTGTGATGGTTTTTTAGACTTCTTTTGATTAACTGTCTTGGCATTGTTTGTGTATTCCTCATGAGCCTTTGAATATACTTATCACTGTATTGAGACTGGAGCATTCCTCCCAGTATCCTCTGCAGAGGTGGCTTAGTGGTCATACAGTCCTTTAATCTGTTTTATCATGGATTAAAAAATAGATACATTTGCTGATTATATTGGCATGAGCTGGCAGTAAAAATCTCTCAGAACATGCAATACATTTCCATGTCTTTCTGGCATGGAAGAAGAGGAGAAAGGATTGTAGGGGCCATCACAGAATCAACTAACCTGGACTCAAGGGGCTCACAGAGACTGAACCGACAACCAGGGAGCCCTCATGGGACTGACCGAAAGAAAGGTCAGACTGAAAGGAGGTTAGAAATTAAAAACTCAATAAAGCAAATGAAAAAACATAGTGGAGAGTCTCTTCAATAGAAAGGATCATGTAGAAAACAGACAACCAGAGCTGGAAGACCAGGAAGAGGAACTGGATCACTCAGTAAAGGTCAATGATAGATAAATTGTAAAATTATATATGAATGAAGCAGGGGAGATCTCTGGGACAGGATGAAAAGCCCTGATTTTTTTTTTTTGGATTATAGGCATAAGAAAATGAGAACATTGCCAGCTTAGTATAGGAAGCCACTCCAGCACCAGAATCTGGAGCCAACCTCTCAGTAAGTACAGGCAAGCCTAAGCTAAGGAAACCAGAGTCTTCTCCTTGGTGCAAGAAGTTGTATGGCTTGTCTTTTCAAGCAAAATCCCTGGGAACTATGGGTAGGTCTGGTGTAGGAGCCTGTCTTTTTATTGTTGTATTTATCCCATTCAGATTTCCAATGACTGACACATTTTTCCTATGTTCATGTTTATAATGGTTAGCTTTGTATTATATTTGTCTTTTGTTTATTTCTCCAGTTTCTTCCTCTTGTTTTTATTGCCACAGACTCTATTTATTCTCTTCTTTGATCAACTGAACATGTACCTTTGTAAAGATATTGGCTGCTGCCTTAGAGTTTTCAATATACATTTACAACAAATCTAAATCTTCTTTCAAAAATCACTATCATGCATCATGGACAGAAGGATTATTTCATGAGAAATGATGTTCAATTTCTTCCTTTACAATATTCTTATATTTCTTATAATCACCAATACTATTTCCTTCTAATTTATTCTAACAGTTATCAACTATGTCAATAAAGAACACAACAGTGTTTTATCTGTATTTGTCCCTAGGTTGTTACTGCTACTTCTATCCTACAGATCCAGTTTCAGACTTACATTACTTTCCTTCTCTCTGAAGAATTTATTTTAACATTTTTTTTTCAGGATAATTGTTTATGGATGGGTTTGTTCATAGCTTGGTTTACCAAGAAAGTTTTTTTAAAAAAAAAAAATTTCTGCTTCACTTTAATGGATAATTGACTGGCTATAGACTTCTAGGTCGGAGGAATTTTGTCTTAATAGTCACACTTTATTTTATACCACCCCTTGTTTACAAGAAAAGTTCATTTTTTACTCTGCTATAAGTCTTAACCTGTTCTTCTGTAGATAATTTGTTTTTCTATTCTGACTTCTTTCAAAAGTTTCAACTTGCCTTTGATTTTCCATAGATTGAATATGCAGGGTTTAAAGAATGACATCTTTGAAATTGTCCCATAATCTTTACATACTTCCTGTTTTATTTTCTTTCGCTTCTTAACTTGCCTTTCAGTTCAGATGTTTTAATTCACCCATCTCCAGTCTTACTTACAAATTCCTTTGTCATGATAGGTTTCAGGTGAGTTCATGCAAGGCAGTCTCTGACACTGTGCTTTTCATTTTGTACCCACCCTTTTCCAGGCAGAGGATTAAACTGAGGGCCTTGTGTGTGGGAGGCAAACACTCAGCTATGGATCTTCCTCCTTAGCCTCTTCTTTTTTTATTGTGTTTCTATTTCTCTGCTCACTATCTTTTTATTTTGTACCTGATCTTTTAAAAGGTTTAAGTTATTATTCTTATAAACTGTATGGCCGTGGCAAGTTTCTTGCTGTCTAGTTCTTATATCTTAAACTAACCTATTTCTATTAATCTGTAAGTTGCCAAGTGGCTTGTGGCTTACTGGTACTTTACATCTTGCTTCTCACGGTGGCGGCAGCTGGCCGCATCTCCTAACTCAGCCTTCTACTTTCCAGCATTCTCCTCTCTCCTTATCTCGTCTATACTATACTTCCTGCCTCGCTACTGGCCAATCAGTGTTTTATTTATTAATCAATCAGAGCAACACATTCACAGCATACAGAAAGATATCTCCAGCACTATCTGATAATTTTAAATGTCGTGTCTACATGTATGATGTATGCCTTGCTCTGATTATTCTGATATTTTTTTGTTTCTCCTATTTTAGCATGTCCTGCACCTTTTGTCTTAATCTGGACTTTGTGTAGTGAGTAATAGAAGCTGAAGTATAAAGACATTTATTACAAAGTGTGTGTGTGTGTGTGTGTGTGTGTGTGTGTGTGTGTGTGTGTGTCAGAGGGGGCCTCTAGGTGGAAGCTAAGGTGCATTAGAAGTCTCTGATTCCTTCATCATCTTTTCTCACTTCTGCCCTCACTCATTGTCTCTGTCACCTCTAAGAGTACCGTCTTAGCAGAGTCTATCATGAGTAGTACTCATAATCACAGTGCAAGGCTCTCCTGTAGGACTTCTGTGAGTGTGATGTAGAGTGAAGGGAAGCATTCTGTAATCTTACCTCTCCATTTTTATCTTTTATTAGAACTGAATCCCTAGCTTGGGGATTTCAGGAGTGTTTGTTTTAGCCTCCTCCCATCACCATCAGTATGACTAGAGGAAGCTGCAGGACAAGATGGTTAATATTTTCTATCTAGCAGGAAAGTCTCCAGTGTGTGAAATACTCATCCTTGGAGACCACACCTATGTTAGGATGAGTGTTCAGGAAGTATTTCATATGTTTACTTCTCATCTTTCCCTGCTTGAAACTTCAGGGAATGTGTCTTGGATTATCAACTTGAGACCCCACAGGAGGTTCTGGATGGTTAGTTCCTGAGAGGTGTTAGTGGCTGGGCTGTGAGACAGGAGCTTTTCACAGCCAGCCACAGCCAGCCACAGCTGGTCTGTCTGAGGTCTTCAAATGACTTTGCAAGTGTTGTAGGATTTTACGTGTTAGCAGCTTCACTTCCAGGTGTGGATATTTGGCTATGATGACTGTTTCTCCTGTCTCTCCCATTGGCTGGCACTTCACTGTCACTTCAATGCTCTGATAGCTCTAAGAAAAGCTGTTAGCTTTCAGTGTGTTAGGTTCTTTTTTCTCATAGTAGAGATGAGAGTGCTGATCTCCTGGCTCTTTCCTTGTTGCTGCTGTAACCAGAGATCTTGCCTTTGTTTGTAAAACAACATTTCACTGGATATAAAAATCCGAGTTGACAGTTTTTTCTCTCCCAGTGCCTTAAAGATGGTGCTGTGTTGTCCTTACTCTTGAATTGTTTCCCATGAGAAATAGGCTCTCATGCTTATCTCAGAACATAGAAAGTGAAATAAAACAGCAGAGTCTAAGAAAAGAAAGAAAAAGCTCCAAAGTCACAAAATACATTTATTTAAAGATGGATTGCCACATCTGATACAAGAAATGTGGCACAATATGTTACTTTGGGGACAAGAACTCTGTCAAGTTAGCTGCTAGGCTCCTGATGGTTTTGCTGCCTTAGATGTATTTAGGGTCCCAGAACCGAGTTGGGAGTGAGATTTAAAAACTCACATGATTTCATGTATAGAAAGATGAGAGTCATTGTTACTTTAGAAGGAAGTCCACTTTTCAATAAAAAGTGAAAGTATAAAATGAAACATTAGTCAACTTTAGAAGTCATAATAGATCAGGTACTCAGGACCGGAGATCAAGGACATATCAGGAAACTTGTTTAACATGGTAGACGCATGGAAAACTCTGGTGTTTCCCACATGAGAAATGCAGCATTGTGTCTATTAGGCATAAACTTAATGAGCACTTAATCACTCTTGAGGCGTTCAGAAGAAGCAAAAGTAGCTCCCCAAACTTTGGGAGCTATCTTTCATTTAATTTTATATGAAATAACATCCATTTTATCAACAATAAATGTTCTGAGTTGCAGGTCTAAGAAAGAAAAAAAAAACAACACAACAACAAAAAAAAACATACAATACCCATTGAATTCTTAGATTATAATTATCAAGTACCATAACCTATTTAGGGTTACCATGAGTAGCCATTTATCAATGAGTATAATTCACAAACAGAATTCTCTCATGAAGTGTTGAATTTGCTCTAACAATGTGCATTATGTCAAGGGAAGTTTGATATAGTCTCCAGCCTTCAAAAGTATGCAGTCAGAATGATAAAACTGACATAGAAAACCTCAATAATTTATAAGCCTAAAAACATTACAGTGCTGGGTGGTGGTGGCATATGCCTTTAACCCCAGCACTTGGTAGGCAGAGGAAGGCAAATTTTTGTGAGTTTGAGGTCAGCCTGCTCTGCAGAGAGAGCCAAGACTATACAGAGAAATCCTTTCTTAACAAACTAAACGACAACAAAAGAAAAAAAAACATATTTCAGCAAATGAATATGAACATGGTGTTCTAGTTTCTTTTCTGTTGCTGTGATAAAACACTCTAGCCAAAAGCAAAGTTAGGGAAGAAAGAGTTGATTTGGCTTACACTTCCAAGTGTGGGAAGTCAGGGCAGAAACTTAAGCAGGAAATTGAAGCAGAAACCATGGAGAAACACGGCTTGCTGGCTCACTCTGTCTCATGCACAGCTGGCTTCTTTACACAGTCCAGGACCACTTGTTCAGGGAATGGTGCCACCCATAGTGGGATGGGCCATCATCCTGCATCAATTAAAATCAAGACAATCATCTACTGTCATAATTAGAGGTGATCTAATCTGGGCAAT
Organism: Peromyscus melanophrys; assembly: GCA_902168415.1. Lineage (NCBI taxonomy): Eukaryota > Metazoa > Chordata > Mammalia > Rodentia > Cricetidae > Peromyscus > Peromyscus melanophrys. The sequence continues at coordinate 17,944 of CABHPR010129986.1, read as the reverse complement.
CCCTCATTTGAGATTCCCTTCTAAGATGATTCGAGCCTGTGTATAGTTGGCAGTTAAAGTGAGCAAGGTCACATGAATAAGGTTTAAAAAACTAGAAAGGAGACCAAGAGAGATTAAGAAGCATTACCAAAGAATACAGGGAAGAGAAGATACAAGGACACTTAACATAAAGAACCGGGGTGGAACTGGGATAAAAAGGAGTAGAGGGGAAGAAAGGGAAATGGAGAAGATGAACTATGACACACTTTGAAAATACCATACGGTACCTAATATGTTTGTATGTACATTTTCAAAAATATAATGCAATTAAAAATGTATTACAGCAATGAAAGACAAATATAATCTAGATCCTACTTTATGGTGGTATCTTAGGGAGACATAAGCAGTGGATGAGAAGAAAAATAACTTGTGTTAGAATAGAGTTGGCAAACCATAACTGTGCTCACTGACAATTTTACTCATCTGTCAAAGGTTAATTTTAATTTTTAAAAACACCTTTTTCTCTTTTTCAAATTAAAATATAATCAAATCATTTTGCTGAGTCTTCCCTCCTCTTTCTCCAAACCCTCCCATGTCACATCTTACACTCTCTCTCAAATTTGTGGACTCTTTTTCCTTTGTTATAGTTACACACACACACACACACACACACACACACACACACACACACACACAAATTCAACCTGATGACATTTAGTGTTGCTTGATTGTATATGATTTAAGAGCTGATGGCTTGGTACTAGACAACCAATTAGGGTACTCAACCCTGGGGAATGCTAATTCTTCCTCTCTTAGCAGTCATGAGTTATATGTAGTTCTTTTTTGAGATGTGGGCCCTTCTGGTACTTCCTCCTTCCAGGTAAGCATATCTAGAGTTACCATCCCTGTTCATGTCTTATTTAATCGGTTGTGTTGTTAAGGTATCAAAGGTTGTAGCATGTCTGTCCTTTCTGGGAGACACCATCTTGCAGTGGACTTTTTGTTCTCGTGGCTCTTTTAGCCTGTTCACTCCTTTGTCCACAATGTTGCCTGAACCAATTGCAGGATATGTGTTGCAGTTGTCTCCACTGGGGCTGGACACAGCATGATCAGTTGTTCTGCACATTTTGACCAGTTGTGCAATGGCCCCTGCTAAGGGAAGCTTCTTTAATGAGTGGTGAGAACTAAACTTATCTGTGGGTATAAGGGTAAGTCATTACAATTCAGTTAGGAATTATACTGGTTTAGTAAAAGGATCTGCAACAAGTTCTTAATAATCTATTTATTATGTTTGTATCACCACTTAGAAAAAATATCTATTTAAGATATATTTTTTTTGGAAAAAAAAGAGGAATTTATATCCTAGAGAAGCAGACTCCAGTAAAAACTATATATAAGGGGGCATGTTCTCTAAAAGAGAGAGTTACAGGCCATCTTGATGGTGCTTAAGAAATCTTTGTGAGTGAGGAGGGAGGAAAGATAATAGAATAGGTAGAGAGGTAATGAACACATGACCATCAAGTCTTCCCATGTCTAGCCACCATTTTAGCACCTGTGCTCTGCACGGTATGTTATTGCTTACCATTGCCTTTGATGCTCCTTTCCCCTTTAGTTTAATGATGTATGTCAAAAGAGAGGGTTTACCTTGATGACACAGATGATAATCTGCTACAAAGAAAATAACCACATACACATACAGTGAAAAACAAACAGGCAGTGTTTTCAGCATGGTTGCCTAGAAAATTACAGGAAGATAAGAATTGAAATTTGCTAAAGATAAATGGAATGCAATGGAGAATTTCTTTCCTTACTTAAATAGAATGAATGAAAGATGATTAAAATTGTATTTTTCTGCTTGGTTCAATGTTTAAATATAACAAATTACAGTCATTTCACATACTTACTAAAAATTGTATGTCAGTCACTGATGTGCTTCATACCTGTGGAAAATTTAGGCTACATAGAACAAATATGTTGGAGGACTAAGGTGAATCCTTGACTGAAAAGCAGGAGGGGAGGTAAGAAAGGGACTTTTTCATATATAACTATGTCACTGAGTCAAGAGTTAGGCCAACTATATCTGGAGCATCAGGATTCACCTAACACTATTGTATAGATATTTATAATTTTTTAGGTAACATTCTAAGCCATATACTATTAGATCCCCTATCAGTATGTTGAATTGAAGTCAGACTTCATGTAACTCCCAGGCAGAAGTTCTCCTTTCTAAAACGGTTCACATATGAGACACAGTCCCTCAAGGAAACTGAAACCATTTGTGATTCCTCTTATGGGAATATAAATGCAATCCATCTTTCTCACTAAGGTATGAATACAACTGATGTTATAAAGTGACCTCATGTCTTATGTGCTTTATAACAAGAGTATCAACCCAAGACATGTAATCTTTCCTTGTTTTCAGTCACACATCCCTTGTGTTATACCCATCAACTAACTATAAAGACATCTGGCCCACCAGGGTTGTTGGGGACATACAGTGCCAGGGAGCAGAGTAAGACTGACTCCTGCTTCTTCACTGTTTAACTAAGTTTGGGGATTATTGTAATTTTCTCTGGATTTCTCCTTTCCAGTTTAACCACCTTCAGACACTTTAAGCACTGAATTGCATTGTGGTCTATTATTGATGTAAATTCATTGTCCTCATGTGAGTAGACTTCTGCTTTATTAAAACCCTTCATTATAAGTGGTCTCAAAAATAAATGCCAAGTACTGTGCTTGGCCACTGATGGAAGAAGGACCTGAAGAGCTGTCCCTTCTTTTGAACCTTCAATTCTCCTTTAATTGCTCTCTAAGAGTTCTTCTGATTATTGTAACAGCTATAGTTACAATAGAAAGCCTAGTGTTGCCTTTCCATGGGTTTGTGGAAAATAAACAATAACAACCAACCAACCAAACAACCAAACAACAACAACAACAAAACTTCATGGACTTGATAGATGGATCAGTAGTTAAGAGCATTTGCTGCTCTTTCAGAGGACCAGAATTTGGCTCATAGCACCCAGGCTGAATGGCTCACAACTTCCTGTGACTCTATCTCCAAGAACACTTCAACACAAGGGGGAATATATACACACAAACACACATAACAGAACACAAACACATATACATATACATGTGTGCTGTGAACACTTAAAATTCCTTCTTTTCTATATGAGTTTCTGGTTTTATTTGTACTTATGAAATTAATGTACAGCATAACAGTATTTTGGCAGCATGACATTTTTTTGACTTATTTGGCGTCTATTCATCGTTTGTATTGCCTGCTCTCCTTAATCTTCTCTCTCCTCTCCCATTTGTCTATAGCTACCCTCAGTATTTCCCTTTTCATCCCCATTAGTTATGGATTGAGAACTTTTCGTGTGTGCTGGCTTTTCAAATAAATTATTACATAGGTTAAAACCCCTTCTCATTTTCTACTAAATCATTTGGTCTTGAGTAAATGATTTCTTCCTTTCTTTCTTTTTCTATATCATCTCTACTGAAAATAATGATGTATAACTTATAGGACTATTTTTATATATCACACTTAGAACTGAACTCAGTATACAGCAATATCACCAATGTGTTAAGCTTCCCTTATTTTACTACGGGACCCTGTGTGTTCTTACTCCCTCACTTCAATAGAATATTTCATGAGGCAACTTATAAATCAGTCTCTCCTCTTATACCAATAAAGCCATATCTATAAAACAGGTAATGAAAATAACATATAAACCTCAAATCCATGCATATTCATTACTTGAATGCTTATTTCCCTTTCTTCATTCCACCTAAATGAAAGCCTGTTTGTCAGGTTTAGGGACTCCATACAGAAAAGGAAATCTAAGAAAGCAAAAGTCGTTGGGAGGCAGTAAGCTGATCCTCTGAGCCCTGCAGTTTGGGGAAGATAACCAAGAATTGAAAGAGAAAGTGGATGGGAGGTCTCCTGACCTCCCTCCCAATGGGAAAGAGACACCATAAATAAAGGAACAATAAAATGAGCAGAGCATGGATGAGCTTCTCTTTTATGGTCCTGAGAAGTTCTTATAACACAGAGAACTGGAATTGATGAAGCCAGGGAGTGTGGCCCATAGTTACATTCTGGACCCGTACAACACCCAATACTGAGCTTCAAAGCATAGAGGGCCTAACAGAGAGAAGGATAGTGGAACATGGAGTAATGAAGTAACATGGGCTGGTTAGGAACCTTAAGTTTCAGAAGTGCTCTTCCTGCAGATATGGATGTGGATTTATAAATATATGATAATAATATATACATAGTAATATATACATACACACACACACACATATATATATATATATATATATGTATAACTGAGGGTAGCTGCATACAAATGGGTAGATGGGAGAGATGATTAAGGAGATCAGGGAATAAAAATGAAAAATAAAAACCATGTAAGTCTAAAAAATGGCATGCTGCTATATGACAATAGAAGATGGCAGATTAGGATATCGGTGACCATTATTTATTAAGTTGTAAATAAGACTGCTTAGCCATAAGAGCTAGTAAAACCCCAGGAAACGGGGTGAATGTGAGACTTTCAGTGTGATGCCTGCTGAGGCAGGAAGTAGACCAAAGTGGTGGTGAAGAAGACTTTAGAATTGAAATATCCCACCCGCACAGATAGGACTGTGGGAGGTTCTGGAGAGCCTGGGAAATGAATATGAGTCACACAGAATCTGATTTGGTGATATTTTCAATTTTGTGATTTGATATTTGTTATATTATGTTCTTCTATTTACCCTGTCTCCTATGAATTTGTACCTTGTGTTCTTGCAAGCAAAGAAGCTCAAAAATAAGCCAGCAGATGTTATTCTCCAGCACACACTGGTGATAGCTAATCAAAACTGAAATGTGAAAACTCCTTTTAGAAGCAACTTAAATTTCCAAACACTTAAACTGCAGTTCTTACTCAAAATATTTAACCGGTTATATGTCATTATCATTGATTAATCCAAATAAATTCTACTAGCAATGCTAAATATGGGATTTGAATATATATCAACTACATATTAGAATGCTTTGGACCAAGAAAGTTAGTTTTCACACTATACTTTGAGGTTACGATGTGGGTTAAGATGAATTGTTACAGTGTCTAGGTTATAGTATTATTGACAATATAAAAAATGTTGGAAGTATTCTCATAGGTCACACACACACACACACACACACACACACACACACACACATACACACACACACACACACACACACACTCACATGTAGCAGGTCACATACATAAAAATACTTTACATATACACCCATGTATGCATTTACACATATCATATATTAATGCATTTTATTTTATTTTATTTTATTTTATTTATTTATTTTTTTAAGACAGGGTTTCTCTGTGTAGTTTTGCGCCTTTCCTGGAACTCGCTTTGTAGACCAGGCTGGCCTCGAACTCACAGAGATCCGCCTGGCTCTGCCTCCCGAGTGCTGGGATTAAAGGCGTGCGCCACCACCGCCCGGCTATTAATGCATTTTAATGTGTATATTCTCAGATATATAAAAGTACAGCTGTACACATGTACTTATATATAGGCAAATTAAGTACATAGGCATATAGTGTTTTTTTGTTCTTGTGCTTAGCTGTATGTGTGGAGATATGTATCAACTTAGATTAGTAGACAGACCAGGATATAGGATATCTAAATGTTAAGAAAAACTGGCTGGTGGGAAAACAGCCACCAGCCACATACCCCTCATGCAGTCATGCTAGGGGGTAGGGTGGCTGGTGGCTAGCCAGCCACAGGTCAGCCAGAGCCGTCAAGGCCCTGGCAGGGGTAAGATATACATGGGCCCTGGCAGGTAGGTTCCATTATTATGAGCAAATATGTGGTGGAGAAATGGGAGAGAAAGAGAAGCAGAGTGGTCCATGTGCTGTGGAAAAGGGCAGAAAGGAAGAAATGAAGGTGGTGAGGAGTAGGCTAATGTTGGAGGCCCGCTTGACACCTAGGGCCATGGTGAAGACAGTGAGGAGTAGGTTGATATAAAAGGTCAGCTTGCCATCTAGGGCCATGATGATGTCCAGGACCAGGCTGCTGCCAAGGGCTATGTCTGGGTCTATGGCCCTACCACAGCCAGAGTCCATGTGGATGTCCATGGCTCATGTTGCCACCAAAAACTACAAGGATGCTCAGTGTCTGAGCTGCCACCTGTGGCCATGTAGGTGTCCAGGGACAGCGTCTGCTGGAACCATGTATGTCTTCGTGACCTGTGTTGCCAAGTGGGGCCCTGGCTTTGCCCAGGCCTGGGCTGAGTCCAAGGGCCATGTCTGACTCCATGGTCCTACAGCAGCCAGGGTCAAAGTCTATGGCTCCTATTGTAACTAAAGGCCTTGTGTTTGCCCAGCATCTAATCAACACCTGGGACCATGTTGGTGCCCAAGGGCCATGCTGCAGCTGGGGCCACACAGACCTAAGTGGTGCATACTACTACCCAGTGCCGTGGTGACATACAGACCCAAGCTTCAGCTGGGGGTCATGTTTGGGTCCATGGCCCTACTGTATTCAGGGTCTGTGTTGATGTCCAAGGCTCCTGTTACCATCAAAGGCCATGCATAAGCCAGAGGTCTGGGGTCATATTGGTGTCAGAGAGCCATACTGCTGCTTTGGGCCATGCTGATCTCAGTGGCCTGCACTGCCACATGGGGCAATGGTGACATTCAGACCCAGCTGCTGCCAAGGCCCATGTTGGCTCCATGGTCCTGGCTGCAGCTGGGGTTTGTGTGGCCCATCACCTCAGGGGGCCATAGGAACCATGTATGATAAAATCAGAGGACTATGCTGAGCCAGTCCCACGCTTTGCTGGCCCAGGGACAGCTGGCCCTGCCTCTTGTTGCACACAAGAGTAAGAGAGCTGGCCCCTACCCTCACAGGACAGCTGGCCCCTAAACTCAGGAGAGCTGTCCCTACCCCTCACCAAAGGTAAGGGAGAACTGACCCTGATGGCATGGGCATAGGGGAGCTGGCTCTGCTCCCTCTCCTGAGGCACCAGTGGCCTAGATTGACCAGCTCAGCTACCACCCAGGCCCAAAGTTGTACCTTGGGTTGCCCCCCTCACCATCTACCCCATCTAGGACCTGCTGGAGCTCATGAAGGGACTGGTCCTGTTGAACAATACCCATGGGATCTCTATGACTTTGGACAGCTGAAGGATATCCCAGAGCTGTTCAGGTGAGCATTCAGTGATGATGGTGTACCAGAAACCAGAGGCCTTGAACCAGACCAGTGACCCATTTCTAGTAACTCTGACGGGACAAAAGGTATACTGTGTGACACACTGTTCCAATGCCACCGGGAAGAATGAAGAGGTGTTGGAGAGGCAGGAAAGAAGGGGAAGAGAAGAGAGCTTTGGCGATTTGTTTTGTTCTTGTTTTGTGTAGAATGGCCTACAGGCTATGGTTCATCTAGTCCAACAATGTCTGTCTACCAATGGAGGATCCAGAAATCCAGTAATTGTTCAGTCCACAAGGCTGGATGTCTCAGCTGGTTTTCAGTATACACTAAAATCCCATAGAGGTAGGCTCAAATGCCAGTGGAAGTATGGACTTGCCAGCGAGAGCAAGCAGGCAAAGAAAGCAAGCTTTCCTCTTGCATGTCCTAAATATAGGCTGCCAGCATAAGGCATGGTCCAGATTAAAGGTTAATCTTCCCACCTCAAAAGATCTGGATTCAAATCTCACTTCAAATGCTTTAATTGAGAATAAATTCCTCACAGATGTTTAAAAGCCACCTGGGTTTTAACTAATTCCACATGTAGTCAAGATGGCAACCAAGATTAACCATCACAATTACCTCACTCAATATGATCTTTTGTATTCCCATCCATTTACCTGAAATGTTTATGATTTCACTTTTCTTTATAGCTGACTAGTATTCTATAGGCAACTGAGGAAAGCTGGGAACAGGAATCCCTCACTAGAGAACAACACACCAATTGGTTGTCCAGTGTCAAATAATCAGCCCTGTCAACATTCCTACAAGTAACATTATACAGGTTATACTTAGGAATATACATGTATATACATATACATATAAACATGCAAAAAGAATTAATGAAAAGGAGGCCATAAGCTTGAAAGAGAGCAAGGAAGTATATGTGGTTTTGGCAGGAGGAAAGGGAAGGAAGAAATGTATTAAATAATACTAATTACTATTAGTACTATTAATTAATCTCAGAAATAAAATAAAAATGCTTCAAAGGCCAAGTGGCCCAAACAGTGACAATTTCATTTTGTTGTTCCATTACAGCTACACGCCTAAGAAGGGAGTATAGCTGTGCCTCTTGCTTTGATGCAGTAGAATTCTGTATCAATTACCTGCCCCATCTTTCCTTCCATTTCAGCATCTTCTACATTAATTCCAGCTGTTTCATTGACCTGAGGAAAAGTAGGATACTATGCATTTACATCAGCCACCATGTCTATATTTGTCCTCATTCACTAAGAATGAACAGAATCTGACAATGTATATTTATTATAGAAAGCCATTTTGTATGCTTGTCCAGTTATAATTTCACAGAACAATTATATGAGAGAAGGTGTATACCTCTAGCTGACAAAATTATTCACTAAAGATGTAAAGAGTACTAACTTTGATCATCAAAAGATTCCCATATTTCAAGTTCTAAAGTCTTTCTAGCTGGATTTTATTTTGAATACTAGTTTTCTTCCTAATGGCATTTCCCTGATATCAATGCTGAAGTAAACCCAAAAATAGCAAGGGGGTAAGAACTCAAAATAGCAGGAACTGAGGAGATCAGCGTAATCAGCAAATTAGGGCTATGTACAAATCATGCAATTGGCATCATGGGAGCAGCAAGGGCCACGCCATGTGGAGAGGAGAACACTCGACGTTGATAACTTTGATTAGCATTAACATTGATCGCATAATTCACTTACTTCCAGGATGTTTCATGATGCTAATAAATAAAAGATGACACTCTTTAAGAATGGTGGCCTCTATAGTATTGTAGTAAGAGATGAACTGTGAAGTTGGATGTTATTTATTTCACCTGCATTCTCTTTATAGAGCTTTGATTACAAAGCCCCAAAAGGAAGGCAGAGTTACAGCAAGAGATTTATTCAAAACCCAGCTTTCACCTTCAGAGCTAACTTCTTCCAATATTAGTTTTCCTCTTCTGTAAAGCTAATCATTCCATCAAACCAGTCATTTCCCAATTCACATTTGGGTTGCAATGCAGTTCATATTGTACCTCTTTCTTGACTGGCCTTCCTCATGTTGCATTCAGCCTTTACCTACTGTACTTTAAACGCTCTAAGTCCTTTTTTACACACAGTACATCCCAGCATTATTCTCTCCCTCTCCTTCTCACCATGGCTTTTCTCCACAATGTTCAAAACACTCAAGAAACTATTCTATGTTCCTAAGGTACAGGGTCAAATTATCAACTAAATCTTTGTCTCTTTTTACCACTTTCATTTCTTAGTTTTATTTTCTCATTCTTTAAACCAGCTAGTATCTACATAGCTGATAAAGATTATAAGAAAGCACAGAATCTCAGTGTTCAAGTCAGTTTCTAGCAAACTAACTTGACAGCAATCTATACATGAACAGGCCTTTCATATTCCATACCAGCTCCAAATTCATAGGAAATCCACAGCTAACTGAGACTCACTTCTTCCACGTCGATCTTTGGACAACCTTTTAAGTACGTTTTTCTTAGCAAGTTGAAATATATTCCCTACCACTTTTATCTTTTGATCTTTGCTCTTCATGTGAAGTTAAATGACCATATTAAGTAACATTCACATTGCTTTCTATGTCCTAACTTACTCTACACTTTAGGCTCATGAATTTATCTCAGAGTAATCAATAGGAAGGTACTAGAGAACTCATTTTTAGATAAAGATACAGAAATACAAGGGGTTAATTTTTTAAAGAAACAAAACCAAAACAAGCACAGCTGAGAGGCTCCAGAGCAATGCACTTGGTGAGAAATTCTTACTCAGTTCCATAGCAATGCACTTGGTGAGAAATTTTTACTCAGCTCCATAACAATGCACTTAGCAAGAAATTCTTACTTTCTGCTACTTGCTAACATCCACCTGAAACAGAATTCTAGCCTTGACAGAAAGAGCCTAACTCCTTTTTTTCACACTTTTAAGCCATGCAATTTTTTTGGTATATTCATAAATATACGTGTGTGTGTGCATACATATGTGTTCATCTATATAAAGAGAGGGGAAAATCAATGTTACGCTAAAATACTGAGCACAGGTAGTAATTAATTGATCTTTTATGAACTTAAACTGACTTATGCACCAGACTCTCTAGGTTCTTAGTGTGGTGTGGTTATCTAATATCAGTATAACACAGCCAGTTGATTTGATGGTGAAATTTTAATGCATCAGTGTCTCTGTATTCTCATATTTTCAAAGTGCATATAATGAGATCTATACCATACAGGACTTTTCTTAGCTTACAATGAGTCTCTTGGGACATTACCAAGCATGTTGCCAGCATGCTTTAAGTATTAGCTAACATTGCTAGTACTAGCAATACACAATAGAATTTTAGCACAGTTCCTGGTTCTCTCAAGATATGCTATTCCCATTTCATTTACCATATTACTTGCTGGTTTTACACATTGTCTATAACATCAAGAGCATGAGTAAAATGAATATATAAACTAAGGGCACACCCAAGTAATGAACACTTCAGATACTCTAAGTAGACTTTGTGATGTTCTCCAATGAAGTCCAATTTCCTATCAATTCATTTTATGGAGGAATTTATAGGCTCAGATTAGGTACACATTACTCTCCTTTATTTCTTTTATGGTAGGATCAGGAATTAAGCCTCCATTTTGACAAATATGTAAAGCTACAACCCACACATTAGATTTTAACATCCCTAGCTGTCTCCATTATTATGGGAATACCATAAGGTATATCTTTTAGTCCCATTTTGTAGCCAAGATAATTGAGATTGGGAGAAATTTACCAAGTAATTAGAAAATGACTCAATAAGATTTCATATGAATTAACTTCAAAGCTAGATTCTGAGATATGTACTTTGACAGATGTACATGTGCCTCTGTCATCAATGAATCCATTCTCTGTGACGTCCTTAGAATTCTAGAGGCTGTTTCTGACCCTTGGCTTCACTCTAGAAGTACGAAGATCAATTCCTGTAAAGTCTGTTTGCAGTTCCAACAGCCCAGAGGTAGACACTTTGCATATCTAAAAAGAAAGATGCAGCAAAGTCCACTACAGAATAAAAATACAATGTGTGTTGGAGTGCTTATATCCTCATTAAACGAATGAGCATTTTTTTCTTATCCATTGGGAAAGGTCAGCTTTCTGGCCTTGGAGATGAGTTGGACCACAGGGCAGTTGAATTTGGTGAGCTAGCCAAGGTGCTAAATGATACAAACTTGTTCATGACCTTCTTCCTGTCTCCTCTCTCACTCTCCCACCCCCAAATATTCATGAATGGAAATAATCAACCTTTAGAGACTCCAAATAACAATTTTCAGGCCAAATTAAATGAAGTTAAAAAGCTTCTCAGTAGCTCCCAAATTTACATAAATTACAAACACGTATGGAAAGGATACTGAGAGTTAATTGGCTGATACATCAAAAAAAGAAAAACTACAACTTGATTAGAAATTTCTGTATGCCTGACAGAAAAGTGCTTGGGTCTACACACACACACACACACACACACACACACACACACACACACAGAGAGAGAGAGAGAGAGAGAGAGAGAGAGAGAGAGAGAGAGAGAGAGAGAGAGAGCGCCTTCTGAAGGAAAGTAGTTGTCAGGTTTCTCAAAGAGTGGTGTTTAAATATGCACTCAGTCAGTAGATCCCCTCTGAGGTTTGTAATCACTCCCTTACATTTGACACAGGCCTTTGCTTAGATGTTCTTTTGTATCCGTAGACTCTCTGGTGACGCCATTAATGCCGCATAAACCACCACGAAATACCAGGAGATCAAACCAAGTAGCAATTACCGAAAACATTTTTCTGATATCTCTCTCGATTTTCCTTTGGGGAGTGCTAACTCAGTAAGTGTTCACTATACATAAACAAAACACTGGCTGTAACTCTGCAAAGAACCCACAGCCTTTTCTGAAGTGTTTTGCTTTGTTTGACAAAATAGTCTTCAGGGAAGCTCTAATGGACAAAAGCTAAAGAGCCAAAGAAAGGAAAACTGATCTATTGGAAAAAGAAGAGGGGCTGCAGAGAGAAGGGAAAAATCGGCTGGTGCTCACTCTGAAAGTGCTGACTTCCTCTGGCAGGTCATGCTACAGGTGTACCTCCTACCACATAACTGTGTAATTAAAAAGCAGAGAACCTGGCCTGCTCTGCTCTTGTGGTACTCACGGTGAGTCCAGCTTCAGCGGCAGTCTCTCCGTCTAATATGCAACATTGCAGTTCTATGAATAGCCCAGCGTACAATCCAACCTCGTTACCTCGGACCTCACTAATTCTGAATTTACAGGAATACAGCTATGGCTTCAGCATTGATTCTGGCTGAGCTAAAAAGCCCCAGATAATTTCTTCTTTTGTGACTGTAAGGGCTTTATTCACAGAACCAATATAGTCAAACTTTGTAGCAGTTACGTCAGCAAAGGGTTTGTTATTTAGAGTTCTGTTAGTGTGTTTGAATCCCAGGTTGGCACAGGCAATTATTACTAGGTGAAGTAGAAACATTATGTAGGGGTAGTTATTTCAAGCCCCCCCCCTCTCCCCGATTGGTATTATTTGAAGAATAGAGCTGGATACAATACAAGGTAAAATTAGTGTTCAGGTTGGGTATGGGAATTGTAAATACTTTTAGATTTAGCATGGATTTTCTAGGTTTTTGTCTTAAAAATAATTCATATTGTAAAATTATCAGAAATAAACTTAAGAAGTTGTAAAATAGAAGCCATATTTAGAAGTTATTATATGAATGTAATGTCTGAGCCACTCCCATGTAAGCTCAGTGATAATATGCCATTATCTTGGTTTTACAGCAAAGCAACATGTAAGACAAGAACATTTCCTTATTAGTGACATGCTATCAATGAGTTTATTAAGTTTGTCTATTTTATAAAAGGTGTCACCAGAGCATTAAATGACTTAGTAAAGTAGACAGTGTTTGGGGGCAAAATGAGTACAACTGTAGTGTGATCTTTTCTCAAAGAAACAACTGGCTGATTTTCTCTCTTAGGTCCTAGTTTACCACCCAGAAGCTCTTAGGTTTTTTTTTTTTTTTTTTTTTTTCTTCTTCTTCTTCTCTCAGACATTAGATCTTGGCTGCATTTTCCTCTCCCCTTCTCCCAGTCTCTCCCACCACCTCACTTCTCCCCCAGATCCACTCTATTGTGTCCCCCAATATATTATGCACCCTAATAAACTTACCTGGGGTCAGAGAACAGAACAGCCACTAGATAGATATAGAGGCCAGAAAATGGTGGCACATACACCTTTAATCCTAGCATTCCTGAGGCAGAGATCCATCTGGATCGCTGTGAGTTCAAAGCCACACTGGAACAGCCAGGCATGGTGACACACACCTTTATCCCAGGGAGTGACGGCAGGAAGCAGAATGGTATCTAAGGCGTGAGGACCAGCAACTAGAGGCTTTTTAAATTTTTAGCTTTTAGCAGCAGTTCAGCTGAGATCCATTCAGATGAGGACTCGGAGGCTTTCAGTCTGAGGAAACAAGATCAGCTGAGGAATTGGCAAGGTGAGGTGGGCTGTGGCTTGTTCTGTTTCTCTGATCTTTCAGCGTTCACCCCAATACCTGGCTCTGGGTTTGTTTTTTTTATTAATAAGACCTTTTAAAATTCATGTTCCACCACTCCTCCTCCATCTCCCTTCAGAAAAGGGCAGGCCTCCCAGGAATAGCAGCCAAACATGGAATTTCAATTTGCAATAAAACTGAGCACCTCCCCTTCTAGTTTACTACTCAGTTGATTTTTCACTCTACTCAAACTTAGAAAGCTAAGTATTTCCTGTTTGTTTTCCTATCTGAGTCACTGATAACAGGCCTTGAGACCCTCCTCCTTTAACCCCAAACAGCTACACAGCTTTTCCATTTTGATTTGGTGGGGGAGAGTCTACAGCTTTTGAATATCATGTGATTGACAGTCTGTACACACAGTCTATAAAAAATAATGGGAACAGCTGGAGGGAAGTGATTACCTTCCCCCCCTCCCTACCTTACTTTATATGTCTAGAACCTTTCACTGATGCTGTGCCATCCAAACTTGTAGTTTATTTGTCTCACTGCATTTGGTTCCTAATTGTTTTAGCGTGCCTATCTTGGGTATACTTCAGAAGTATAAACGATATATGAATATTAGTGAATTGAAGTTGAAAAACATAGACTTGCATTACTAGTAGTTTGAGAAATACTAGCTCCCACATATTTTGGTGTAGTGGTGTTGGAGAAGGCTACCCATAATTGTTGTGAAATATTACTTTAACTATGTAAAGGTGTGTTGCACTTGTTTATGCTGCATTGCCTGCCTAACTCACCTGATATGTCTAACAAAAAGCTAAATAGCCAAAAGCTAGGCACTAGAGGGATAGGTGGGGCTGGTGGGCAAACAGAATAAGTCAGAGGAGGAATCGAGGCTCCAGAGAAGAGAACAAGGAAGAAAAAGAGGGAGATGCCAGGGGCCAGCCAGTCAGACATGGAGTTGAATATACAGAATGAAAGAAAGATAAAAAGCCCCAAGGCAAAACATAGAGGAAGAGAAACAGGTTAATTTAAGTTATAAGAGCTATTGGGACAAGTATAAGATAAGGCTGAGAATTCATAACTAATAATAAGTCCCTATGTCATGATTTGGGAGGTGGTTGGCAGCCCAAGACAAAGTCTGCTACACATAATAGTAATGGGCTGACAAAATTCAGTATGTTCTAAACAATATGTACCAGGAGGAAATGGGTCCTGTCAAATTTATTCTCTAATGTATGACTAACCATAGTGACAATTTAGAGTATGTATTTGAAACTAAATAATCCCAGATTTGGTAAATGCATAAATAAATGATAATAGTGTTTGTGATTACACAGTTGTGACTCCCTATATCAGAATATATTATTGAATATAATTAAAATCAAGATAATATAACATAATGAATGATCTCAGCAACACATCCAAATGATATCCAGTCTATGTATCATGAAGTCCATATTAAAGTTCCAAAAACCCAAGCAAAAATCCAAACAAATTTGTATTTAGTTGTGATTATGTCCTGGTTTTTAAGGACCTGATTGAGTAGGGAGCTCTCAGTTGCACCAGCAAAATTTGAGGAGTATTTGAGCTTGTTTACAAGAAACATTCACTGACCTCTTTATCAATTTGCCCAATTACACTATCTACCACAAAGGAAGGAACTGAACTGGCATCTTAAAGGATCTCCCATTGACTTGTAAGGTCCATGTCATATGTCCCAGCCCTTAGGACACTTGACAGGGACTGAGAAATTTTAGTTGACTGAATTAATGCTTACCATATCTTATTAAGTGTGCTTGATGCTTTCTGTACCCAGTCACAGTAATTAAACAAGCAAAGTGATTTTAAACTTTTTGATAAATGAGGAAACTGAGATTTAAGAAGATTAAACAATTTTCCCAAGATCACACAGTTAATAGTTGATTGAATTGCTTTTAAAGTTATTTTACTTAATATTGGCTGGATATTTCTAACTAAACCATGTGATGGTTAATTTTTCTTGTCAACTTGTCAGGAGGTAGAATTGCTCAGTAGACAAGTACCTAGGCACATCTGTGAGGGATTTTCTGGATTATAGTAATTGAGCTGGTAAAATCCACCCTAAATGGAGATGGCACCATTTGATGTATTGGCATCTTGGGCTTCATAAAAAGAAGAAATTCAGCTGAGCACTGGCAGTCAGCATTCATTTCTCTCTATATATGGTGACGGTGGATGCAGGGTGACAAGCCACTTCATGTTCCTGATACTATGGCTCTCCCCCTATGGTAGACTATGTCCTCAAAATGGAAGGCAAATAAACACTTCATTAAGCTGCTTTTGTTGAGGCTAGCAGAAAAGTAGTAACTAGGAGGATTATTATTGTACTTAATGCCATCCAAACACTTTAGCTCCATGGGTGGCACACCTTGGTATATTGCCATGATCTCCTATGGAATGAGACCTAAAATCCCTTTCTCCAGCATAAGCATGGCAGACAATATAGCCACAGATAAAATGCTAAGTACAGACCACAGTGTCATTTCAACAGGGACCATTTCCAGATCAAGCAAGAGCCTTTTCTATCACCCTGAGGAAGAATATTTAAAGCATAGGGTCATTCACCAGTCATGAAATAGAATAAACAAAAACAACAGAAAGTCCCATACCACTGCAGCAAAGGAAGGTCTAAACAGAGTTTCATGGTTTGGAATTTGAAGTATCAGAGCTTTTCTGTACGTGATCCTTATACTAGACTGTGTATACACCCTTCATTTATTTTAATTGTATACCATTTCCAGTTTCTTAAAATCATGAATGATTTTGTCCTGCCGGAGTCCCCAAATAAAACATTTTGTATGTTTTTAGTTGTAAAAATCCAATGAACTCCAACATTAAATCAATCTAATTCTATGCTGTTTTTATTGGTAAACATTAAACAATTGTAGCAATTTAAATTAGAGTCCCTTAGTTATAAAAGCTAAATTTCAGGGAATAGTTGTAGAAAGTTCTATTGGATAGACCATTCTAGAAGCTTTTGATCATGTAGTTCAAAGCCAGTTAACAAGTGACCTCCATTTAGCATTGTTCTTAGGATTATGGCATTTGATATGCTTAGAATCTTGCTATGTAAACCTGCATCTTGGCATTGAATATTGTCCTCTCTTCATTAGCATAAATGTTCTAATTTGGTCAAGAAATTATGGCTACATTAATGATACATTGTACACTACTCTTGATATGCATTTCCCCCATTCAAGTCCTGGAATGAATGCCACAAGACTACTCATTTCAACACTTCTCTGTCCGTCTGGCTAGGTGAAATGTGGATATTCACTCCATCTTCCTAGGCTTCATTTCACACTTTTCTCCCTTTCTACTTCCTGCAGTGATTCATGTATATAAAAATTCTTAAAAGGGTGAACTTAAAACCCAGGCTTAGAGATTTTGCATTTTAGAGTTCAGCTCTGTGTCTATTATGTAATATGTTACTATATTGTTCTTTTATTTTTGACGTTATAATTTCAACATTTCTCCATTCCCTTTCCTCCTTCCAAACCCCCCCTTACACCCTTCCTTGTTCTCTTTCAAATGCATTGCCTCTTTGTTTCATTGATTGTTGTTCTATACCTTCCTATAGGTATATACATATATATTCCTACATATAACCTTCTCAACCTGTATATTGTTACTTACATGTATGTTTTCAGGGCTAACCATTTGGTATTGGATAAGCAATTGGTGCTGTGGGATGTTCTATATGACAAATATGTTAATAAATAAAGCACTGATTGGCCGGTAGCCAGACAGGAAGTATAGGCGGGACTAACAGAGAGGAGAACTGAGGGAACAGGAAGGTGGAGCAAGCGACACTGCCAGCCACCGCCAGGACAAGCAGCATGTAAAGATGCCGGTAAGCCATGAGCCACGTGGCAAGGTATAGATTTATAGAAATGGGTTAGTTTAAGATATAAGAACAGTTAGCAAGAAGCCTGCCATGGCCATACAGTTTAAACAATATAAGTCTCTGTGTTAAATTGGTTGGGTCTGAGCGGCTGTGGGACTGGCGAGTGACAGAGGTTTGTCCTGACTGTGGGCCAGGCAGGAAAACTCTAGCAACAAATTGGTGTGTGCTTCCCTGTCAAAGACTACACCTCGATCCCCGGAGACCCCCACCACTTCCTGAGACTTAGAGACCAGCCCCAGCTCCCATCCTGCCCTGGACTTCCCTTCTGGACAAGGTGAGTGCC